>JBAMJV010004799.1:0-72497 GCA_037951105.1 Echinarachnius parma | reverse complement strand
ATTTCTGTGTGATCTGATATGTCCACTGTAGCAATGTCAATGTGTGAAAATGTCATGTTAATAAATTTATATATCTATGGCAAAGTAATAGGCCAAAATACAAAGTGATATTCGAGAACTCATGATTGCACAGACCTAACTGTCCAGTGGATAAATACAAATCCGAACACTTCAATCGTAAATATCTTTTTAACGAAAGTGAAATTTGAAATTCCGAAACCGGTTCCATGCTTTTATTGAGTAAGAGAGTATCACTAGCTGACTAGAGTAGTATGTTATGTGGATTTGGAAAATGTTATATACGAGATGCCTTTTAAAACACAGGACGCGTTTTCATTGATTCATATTTGAATTATTGCCCCCCCCCCCCCTCCCTCCTCCAGCACCCCTGTAAGTTCACCTGTGATCGTGAAAATATACAAGCTAAGTATAAAACCTTACTGTTCATGTATTAATTTATTATAGCTGAGAAATTCAAAAACTAATTAAAGGTGCACCTGTAAAGTGTCAGATATTGCCCAAAATGACATTTGAGACTTCAATCCTGAACCAAAATCAACAAGATATATCCGAATGATGTGTGAAAGTTTCATTGAAAAAGAACACTGCTTTCCTGGTTAAAAAAGCGAAAATATGCGTCAGCTTTTTACAACGAACGTTTATGAGGTTTATGACCGTTAATTTACGCTTTTGAGCTGAATGATAGATATCGTCATACTGAAAAAATATAACTCTATTTTTATTCTTCTCTTACCATAAGCTAAACAACACGGTAGAAGAGAAACGAGGAAGCTCCAAGTAATTTTTGTGGAGTTAGACACTTTACAGGCATCCCTTTAAAGGGCATAATATGACCCATTTGTGAGTGGAAATGCAAAATGGTATTTGCTAACTCATTGCACTTAATTTGTACACAGAAATACTGATCCACTAGATAATGTTAAATCTGACATCTTCAATCATAAAATAATATCATTATAACGATCAAAGAGAAATATTATTAGGAAAACCGAAACCTGTTCCATGTTTCTACTAGTAATATGATTGCAATGAGGTGTGATGTGAGAACCGCTAGAGTTCTAGGTAGGTTTTGTGGATTTTGACAATGCCCAATATTTATTATTACTAGTTATTACAAAAATTGTACCCTGTGTGTCGTTGCCAAAAAGTGTTATGTGGAAATAAATAAATCAAATCAAAATCAAACTGCAGCACGAGTCACTCAATTCACATCACAATTTATAAAGTGTAAACGCCCTCTCTTGTTGAGTTATGGCACAGTTTTGTTATATCTTCTGCGATAATGAATGTACACAGGATACACATAATCACTGTTGATTACTCGGGCACCAATGGTAGATCTACAGTGCTTCGAGCTGTTGTACGCCGTCTCTCCCCCGGTAAAGCCCCATCAGTACCTGCCTACGTGTCCGCCGCCTAGTCTGATCACACAATTTACCGGAAATCCAGTCATGGCGGCGTTGCACTGGCTAGATCTTCTCGAAAAGGAGTTCGACAAGGCTTTCGTCGACCTCGATCTCGTGCTTGGAGAGATCGATCCGGACCAATGTGACCTCACGTACGAAGGGAGGGGCAAAATGACGGCCATGAGCTCGGCCTTTGCTCAACTTTGTCACAAAGCTCAGACGATATTTCAGAACAACGCAAAATTGGAGGTTCGTAATCGTAGTCACGAAGTCACGAAGTCATAGTCATAGAGAGTCAAGTGGAGTCTGTTTTTATCATTTTCTCACTCATATCACTAACGTTTTGAATGCATTTGAAAGTGTAATTCCCCTTACATAGTAAAAAAGAGTTAGTTTTGAATATTAATTCAATTTCATTTGTTTGTTTAGCTTCGTAAAACTACAGTACAGCTTCCAAAGTACGAGTTTGTTCAACTATTAAATAAAATAATTAATTTGGACAATCATTTATTCACCCAATGATCCATCCAACCATCCATCCATCCATCCATCCATCCATCCATCCATCCATCCATCCATTCATTCATTCATCCATTCATTCATTCATTCATTCATTCATTCATTCATTCATTCATTCATTCATTCATTCATTCATTCATTCATTCATTCATTCATTCATTCATTCATTCATCCACCCATTCATTCATCCACACATTCATTCATCCACCCATTCATTCATCCACCCATTCATTCATTTATTCATTCACCCATTCCATTCATTCATTCATTCATTCATTCATTCATTCATTCATTCATTCATTCATTCATTCATTCATTCATTCATTCATTCATTCATTCATTCATCCACCCATTCATTCATATTACTATACGACTCAGAGTAAACTCCGTAACAACGCATGATTTGTTAAATCCTGTCACGTAAGTCGTAACTAAGGCCAAATAAAAAAAAAAACATGTTTAGCGTCCCCGCCCGCTTCCTTTTTGGAGGCCGCCTGCTTTTTCTTTCTTTTTTTTTTGTGAAAAATCCGAAAAAAAAAAAGAAAAAAAAAAAATTAAATTTTGTGATTTTTTTGGGGGAAAAAATGATTTTGAAAAAGATTGTACTTTTAATATAGACTCATTCGTTATTTTGGATAAATGGGTCAGTCGGCCATTTTGAAAAAAGTTGGCCATTTTGAAAAAAGTCGGCCATTTAAAAAAAAGTCGGCCATTTTGAAAAAAAAAAAAAAAAAAAAAAAAGGGCCTCCTCCTTCCTTTTTTCAAAAGAGCAGGACGCTAAACATGTTTTTTTTTTTATTTGGCCTAACCAGGTCGCAAAATAATTTTAGACCAACTTTTGTTCATTTTCGCGGAGAATCCAAATAAAATAATCATTTGAGAGTTTTTCTTCAAGAAAAAAAATCATGAATTTAAAAGAAACCCTAATTCCTAAAGTGATCACCATTCGGGAATGCCCCCAAATATTTGCCAAGACACTGTCCACATTACACAAACGGACTGTGACATGAGCGGAAGCTCAAAATTTTGTATGGAATATTAACTGTGATCAGCGCTATACGTAGTACAGCGCTGTGACGCGACGTCGCTCGAAATGTTTGGGTGATTTTGCGACGGGGTGATTTATCAACTTTCCTTTCATTATTTATTAATTTGTTTCAGTTCTAGAAATTAATTAAACCTTCAACCTACCTTGCATGATATTTAATTTGTTGAAAAAGAATGATAACTTACCCAAAATTGATGATTTTTACAGTAGTCCGTGCTGATATTCCAACTGATCGCGCTGCAATGATGACCCCGGAAGCTAGTCGGCTATGCATGCTGCATATGCATGCATGCTATCCCAGCATGCATAGCCAACGAGCTTTCGGCCGGGGTCATCATTGCAGCGATCAAATGGAATATGACACGGACTACCGTCAAAAATCATCAATTTTAAGTAAGTTATCCTTCTTTTTAGCCTCAGTCATTTTACCATTTGGAACATTGAAGTCCATGCATAACATAATTCGTAAGTATGAATACTATGAACCCAGATATATAATTCTAACTAAGGTGAAGGGAGGTAATGTTTGTTTTTATTAGTGTGTTTGCCGTTATCCTCACGGTATACAAACTTCAGTATGCCAGGCGCCGTACTTCGCACGACGCCTGGTTAGGTTAATGGAATATATGACATATGTACGTATACATGTGTAATTTGCGTTTTTTGTTTTCTTCCCTTCGGATTAGGCGCACATCCTGAACATGCGTGCCGACCTGTGCGACGTCAAGGCGGGCAAGTCTCTCCTGGAGAAGGAACTTCACAACCAACTCCTCCAGCTCCACGCGGTCCAGCTCCAGCTGCACTCGAACCTGGGACAGAATGTCGACTCTGACGCCATCAAGAAAAAGCTGGTAAGTGAACAGCATTAATGAGTACATGCAAGGCTCGACACTCGCACTGGCCCGCTGGCCCGGGGCCAGTGAAATTGCACTTGGGGCCAGCAAAATGTATAAAAGTCATATTTTGGTGCCCCGATCGGGCAAGCAGATTTTCAACCCGACATTGACAAAATGAAAATATCTTGTTTTCTGTTATGTCATGCTTCATCTGTAATCACATTTAAGCAAAGAGTGATATTTTGAATATTTAAATAGCTTACTCATAAAATACAATTTTGGGGCCAGTAAATTTTCTTTTGGGCCACCAGAATAGGGGAAGAATCTATTTCACTGGCCTGACCGGGCCACTGTCTAAAAAGGTGAGTGTGGAGCCCTGGTACATGTACATAAAACAGAAATAGCGATTTTTGTCTAGAAACTAGTTAGATTGCACAATCGCCTGCCATAGTTATGTAACGTACTTACTGTCCAGTTTTGACTGTGCTCTAACCTGGCTGGGGCAGAATGTCGACTCGACTGGTAAGAAAGACATTCGATATGTATGTAAATTGTAACTAGCGTGGATATGAACAGCATCACGAAATACACACAGAAATGTATTGAAATAGCGATTTGTCTGCCACTAGTTACATAACATCATCATCTGGTACATGAATGTTACTTTTCAAGATTTATAATTTTGTGAAACACTAGATAGAACATCTTATTGTCGGTTCATTCTTTTCTAGGAGGAGATGGAGTCGTTTAAAATAAGACTCCTAGTCCTACAATCGGACCAGTAGGCAGTCTAGTTGGACTGTTGGAGATCCTTAGGAAGGCGAATTCTGAGTTGGATGAACTCATCTTTGATTTATTTCTCGGGGAATTCAGAGTTGGAATGTTGGAGGAACTCATGTTGATTACTTTCTTGTTGATTTACTTTGTAGGAGGAGGAGGAGATGGAGACATTCAATCAGACTCCTACAAACAGGTGCACCAGGAGGCAGAGCCCAAGGTTCTTCGGAAGGAGAATTCTGAGCTCCTTGTGGACTTTAATTAGATGTTCCTAAATTTACTAAATTCAATGTATTAATCTTTTTGTCCGTTCTTTGTTTCCCAAGAAGAGGAGATGGAGACCTTCATATCAGACTCCTACATACAGGTGCACCAGGAGGCACCAGGAGTCCTTAGGAAGGAGTTATTAAAGGGCAATGAAACCCAAGCAAAATGTTACTTTCATAGTCTTGCAGAGATTAAGAAGAACAATCTCTGAAAGTTAGAGCATAATCGGGTAATAAACAAGAAAACTACGGCTCTTTGAATATGTCCATTTATTCCTATGGGGAACTCAAATTGGCAACGCACTCTGATAAGTGTGTGGACAACTCCCCATATGTTTTGTACACAAATGTTCCCATTTTTACAGTTTTCTTCATAGTCACATTTTCCCATTCCCCCAACTCATGATATGTTATGTATAAAAGCATTCTACAAAACATATGTTGAACTCGAACGAAGGGTAAACATAAATTTTGAGAAAATTTAACAAAACTGAAATTTTGTGTACAAAATGTATGGGGAGTTGTCCACAACTTTGCCAGAGTGCCTTGCCAATTTGAGTCACTCAAAGAAATACATGGCTCTTTTCAAAGAGCCATAGTTTTCTTATTTCTTGACCGATTGTGCTCAAATTTTCAAAGACTATTAATTATATTTGGTGTCTTATAGTGCATACAACAATTTGTCTGGATTTCATTGTCCTTTAAGGCAACACACCATTGTAAATATTATGTACCTAGGATTACAATGTATGCTCTTAAAGAAACCTGAATAGCATTACATCATCTTTTTGTCTGTGTTTTTTTTTCCAGGAGGAGGAGATGGAGACGTTCAAAGCGGACTCCTACAAACAGGTGCACCAGGAGGCAGAGATCGAGGTCTTCAAGAAGGAGAACTCAGAGCTGAGACATCACATCCTGGCCCTGCAGGGTGAGGTCTACGGAGCAAGACTCGCTGCTAAATACTTGGACAAAGAGTTGGCCGGAAGGTGAGTTTCTCTAACTTTCTCAAATCATAATTAATAATAATAATAATAGTGAATACTTTTATAGCGCAATTTCCGTCTTTCAACACTCACTGCGCTTGCAGAGAAAAAACTACTATTACAGTCTTAGTGGCAGATTTTCCGCAAAACGGAAAATTCTGGACTTTACCTTAGGTGGTCACTATGTACAGGTTTGACTGTATTGTAACGGCCGTGTCTGTCTATCTCTCGTCTTGAATTGTTGCAGGATGTTTATTTTGTATCGTGAGAGAGGGCGTCGTGACCGTTACCCGACCTTTAAGGTGTTATACTCTAGGATTCGTGAAGGATGTTAAATCAGAGTCCGAGCGGTAAGACTTGGAATCGCTAGAGCGTTAGGTCGTTATTTATAAATGTGGGCGATGGATTCTTTAACCAAAATATATGGTTTTAGGAATAGAAAGGGGATTTCAAAGATCTTGTGTGGGGTGATTGTTCAGAGTATGCAAATAATGCAAAATCAATCAAACTCTAATTAAACTTGTATTTAAAGGAACAATAAACGTTTTGAACTTTATTCACATAAGTAAAAGTCAAAATACAAATATCATTTATTCGCCACTGTCTAACTTGTAAGGCTACACTAAATCTTAAGCAAGCTATGAGTCTATATAATTAGACTTGCATATTTATCTTATAAATTCTCAAGACTCAAAAGTTTAAGGGAATATTTATTTATATAAAGTAATTCGCATATAAGCGAAGGGCAAGACGCTTTATACAGCGTAATTCATTAATTAATTATCATTCCACATTGCCATTGTTTTTGTTTACCTTTATATAGCTAGGGGGTAGGTAAAATGACAGCAAGACGCTGTAAACCAAAAAGACGCTTAAGAGCGTAAGACGCTAGATGATAGCGTAAGGCCCGCAGGCTGGCAAGTCACTCGATTATTGAAAAACTACTTGTATTTGGGCAATTCCGTATGAGAGAAGGCAAAAACACCACATCTCAAAGTTGAGCAATCTACCCTAAATCAAACTGTTATCAATAAAGGAAAACTTGAATTTTAGGAAACTGAAAACCGTTTGTATATAGCTCTATTGGTTTTTCAAATATTTCTGCTTGAATTGAACAGAAATTTATGACCTTATTTCATAAATCAGCTTCATTTTTATGAAAATAAAGTGAATCTTTTAATTCAATGACTGTTTCTGCTCATTTTCTCATATTTTCCATATGATATTGTAACAATCACAAATTGTAAAGCATGGGCAGTAACTTCATTGCATATTTTTTTGAGAATTTTTTTAAATCTATGCACATTTGATCGTAATTCCGTTACGATAAAACGTTTTAAGTTTTTATCAATATCTGATTACTCGTTCTTTGGTCATGTCATTGTGAATTCTCTTCCTTCACCATAGTCCTAAGAACTTCCAACATAATTTTCTGAAATAATGTCACTACTTTTTCCAAAAATGGCGTAACAGTATTAGTAATTCCGTTACGTAACGGAATTACACGCACATGGTTTGTAAGGTATTGAATGATATTGCTGAAATTTTTGTTTCTTTCTTGTTCTGAATGTAGAAATACCCTTTAAATAGCATGTAGCATAACTGTAGCCATGTACGTAGACAATAAGTCATTATACATGTACTGTACAATGTTACTTTATGTGACTCATTGCCTCTAATGCTTCAGATTGCATCAATGGTGATTTAACTAAATTGATACACGATAGATAATTTCTCTCTTTATGAACATAATAGAGATGATAATGTTCTATGATACTTCTATCATTAAATTAGTTTCTAGCAAGACCCACTTGACTGAAATTATGAAGATGCAGCAGATTCATGTTTGTACTTTAGAAAGGGAAAAACGAAAACAATAACACAAATTTAAAAATATCCAGTAATTAGTATCACACTGGTTCTACATTTATTTTCTCACATTAATTTACATTGATGCATTATAAGATATAAATCATACCTTCAACTATCAAGAAGATTTAATATTAATAATTTTGTATACATGTAGATTTGATTATCATTGATCAGTTAAGGGCTCATAACTCACCATATGTAAATTTGTATTAAACTGAAGCATATAAAATCAAACCTAAATACAGAATAGGCTTCAAGATATTCAAAACTATATACATAATACAGGCTAAGATATGTTTTATTCATTATCACAAAGTCAGAATTCATTGAGTGTTCAGTGTGCTTCTGTATGCAGATCAAAGAAGATGTACAAAGTATTTGCATTTTCAAATGGGAATTCCTAAAGGTGTCTTTCATTTTTTGTAATTCGATATTTTTATTTGATATGCCAACTTTTTGTATTTGGATCATACATGTTTATATCCGATATCATTTATTTCATGGAATGAATGAAAACGCATTCCAAATTAATTTGAGAGTAAATTAAGATCACTTTAAGGATGAATTTTCAAAAGAATAATTTCAGAATATAACAAGAGTTTATACAACAAATCTCGATTTTTTTGTAATTCCGTTACGCACACACATAAATTCAGGATTTTGTCTGGTCCTTATGTAAAGAGTTTAACAATTATTGTTTAACAATGCATACAAAATCTTTACTATAGACTATAAGCAGAAAAATGTAACCAAGAAATTGCATTTTTATGGGTGGATTCATGGGTGGATTTCACAGGCGTAATTCCGTTACAGTGACATTCATTTGTCTTAAGGTAATTTCAGAGGTTAAAACAGATCATTTCTGGAAAAAAGATGTACCAAATTCAAGTTTGTAACTTACATGATAAGTTTTTATTACCAATGCAGAATTTTTTGAGGTAGCTTTTGCAGAAAATCATTACAAAATTAGTGTTGAATAAAAGACCACTTTCCATTATGATTGTATTTTGGTCTCCTGACGCTACAGTGTTATAGATTTGTACCTCTAGTACCCCTGCCAGTTATTAAAGTTGTAAAAACTGTGGAAGTGAAAGGAATTTTAAATATGATTAAGAAAATAGAGCTAAAAATCACTTATTTGTCATTCTGTAACAGTGGAATTGCCCATTCACAATGCATTTCCATTCACACCTTGATTTTCAATATTTATGAAGTTTACGAGGCTTTATAGCATTGAAAGTGGAATGATTTGACCTGTTTGTGATTTTAAATTGTTTAAATGTTTCTTGATATTGATGATGTGCAGTTCTTTAGCATGTCACATAATGTAGGTACTTTTTTTTTTTTTTTACTTTGGGTTTTTTCACAATTTAACCATTTTTCTTTAAGTAAAGGAAAAATTATAAAATGTTGCTATTTTTTTCTTCAAATATGGTTATTATTGTCACATTATTGATTTTTGAAAAGTATTGAAGCTAAAATGTGAATTCTTTGTTGTTCATGTACCGATTTTTGGAAAAGTTGATTTCACTGCTTAAGTTGTGTAATTCCGTTACACACTTTAGTGGACATAGTTTCTAGGATTTTTCTTTAATTTAATTGATGCAATCCTTTTTAATTCCTTGCCTACTAATATGAAGCTGAAAATAAACCAAAATAAAGCTGGATTTTAGCAATAGTTTTTTCAAATTTCACTCTTAATTGTATTTTGGCCATATTTTCATTCATTTAACACATGACAAGTTTAAATATTGCTTTACAGATGTATCAAATTATGGTTTATATTCAAGTGCTAGATAGCCTTGATGTTTGCATTAGTATGTAAGAAAAGTTGAGTGCATAATAATTGAGTTTACCTTGTAACTGTCAGAGATGTAATTCCGTTACAATTTTGTGTAATTCCGTTACAGTGCTCTTTTTTCAAAAAAGTGAATTTGTGAACTTATCATTGTGTTGATTATGCACCTAATTGTTCCAAAGTGAAGTTGACATTATCAAGATAGAAAAAATACATAAAATCAGTTTCAAAGTGTCTTATATTTCAGAGAAACTTAACGCAAACTTGTAGCAAAAAAAAAACTCCATTCTCCAGTAATTCCGTTACGGTCACACATATTGGTCTAGTGTGCAACAACACATGGAAGATATAAAATCGTTTCCCTATCATTTTGTAGCCTGGCTGCCCGTGCAACTTATTTAAGTATCAACATTTACTTAAGTCATGAGAATATTGCGCAGAGAATAAAATAATGAGCAAAATAGGTCTCTGAATGTAATTCCGTTATGGTGGAATTGCCCATTTATACACTCTATGCGTACGTAGGGGAAATCACGCACTGCATGAATTGCGTACATTAAGGAAAGCACGCATGCGAAGTACGGAGAATATGCGCACAGTGCAGAAGCGCCGACTGTCTAATTTGTGACAGAAAATGTCTTATTTCTGAATCAAGAATAAAGACATAACAAATTAATCTCCTAATATTAAAGAGGATATATTTTGGCACCGACTCATATATTTAAATAGTCAGTAACTACCAAAAGCACCAATTAATAGGCCAAAAATGTAATATTTGACACATATCACGGCTCCAAAACGCCAACCTAAAAGCGCGCGCAGCACATTCTCCGCGTCTCCGTAATTGGGGAATTGAGGTCTAATATTCCTTATTTCTATAAAATGGCCTATTTATACATCAATTAAATCCATACATTACATTAAGAATTATAATTGACATCAACTTAAACATATAAGTTATGTTATTTACATTCCATAAACGCTAAATAAGGATTTTGATATGAATATGAACATAAGAACGGATCCGGACTGACTCTAATTTGCATACGCATCATTTGCATATATGCCCGCGTAATTTGTGCGCCAATTCCAAAAGACCGGAAGTGAAAAATGTAAACAAACTGACTGGTTTTGCGTGTTTGTTCCTGAATGCGTGCATGAATCGAGAGGCAATACGGATCGTTTCTCCTATCGAAGGGATAATTAAAAATGATTTACTAGTATTCTTTTGTGAAATAATTGTGATTATTCAAGAGCAAGTTACTCTAGTCTTAATATCCATGGAGGGATTACAATACAATATCAAACTTCAATTATAAATGGTAAGTGATTTCCTTATCTTGCAATAATGGGACAATAATAAAATGTAAGCTGTTATTCCATGTCTCAACGTACAAATATGAGCAAGGAATAAATCCTTTGTTAAAATCTATAATAATCATATAATCTAGTCCTACAAGTATTAAATTTATAACAAGTAATTCAACTTACTTCTATTAATGTCAATCGTCAATGTCAGAGAGAAAATAGAGATAGTCTTTTCTCCAGACCTAAAACCAAAGAAGATAAGTATAGCGAAGTAGGTTCGCTACAGTATTTTGTTTATTTCATTGATGCCGTTTTTCAGGCAAAAGCCCACCTGGGCTCATATTCATGAAACCACACTATTTTAGCTTAGTTCCAATCTAAGTGTATTTGTGCAACAAGATATTTAATATATAAGTTGCCAACTAGGAGATAAGTCTATTATAAATGCAGATTACCATGTAGTAACTTTCAGAATGGAACTACACAACTTGTAAGCTAGTGTAGTTTTATGATATATGGGGCCAGGGCACCACAAAATTCAAGCTCATTCTAAAAAAAATTTCACAAATCGATTCTCATGACATGGTTTCAGGCTTTCAACTTGTCGACCACTGGCATCCTTGTTGTTTGTTTGTTTGATTGTCTGTTTGTGTGTGTGTGTGTATGTGCGCTCATTTGTAAATTCTTTTTATTTGAGCCATGATTGTAAATTGTTAGTTATGTAGTCCTAATAGATGATAACTGTGTCATATTTACTGTTCTTAATCAAGTTAGTAGATCATTATAAGAACTCTTTTAAGAAATATGAATTTTATTTGAGACTATTAGATACATATCTACTGTAAGCAAGTGAATATATACCCCGCGGTTGTATCACCTGACGAAGTGTTGCAGCGGCGCACGAAACGTCGTGAACTTTTAGATTCCTTGTTGACCATACATTGCGAGACAAACGAATATCACTAGCGATATTATTTCCGATACTATATCCGCAATGAGTAATATATTTAGCATTATTAGATTGTTATTTGATTGATAAATTTGTAAATGCTATTTAAATTTGTATTGTTGATTAGTCCTGGATTAACTCACTCTTAATTACACCATCAATTTGTAGATCTCTTTTGACAAAGCGGAATTGTATTTAAAAAGTTCTTGCAGTTTGACAAAGACTTTTATTACATTAGGGTGTCGTTCCGTACAGATTTGTGATTTAATTGCAAAGTTGTGATTCTAAAATCACATTAAAGTGAAACCAGTTAAGTGTCTAACTCTGGACACGAATATTACTTGGAGCTTCCACATATCTCTTCTACCGTGTTGTTTGGCTTATGGTAAGAGAAGAATAAAATAGGGTTAGATTTTTTTAAATGCCCCTTTCGTATGACGATATCTATCATTGATAATCATTCAACTCAAGAGCGTTAATGAACAGTCATAAACCTCATTCACGATATACTTAATTCGTTGTAAAAGCTGACGCAAATTTTCGCTTTTTTAACCAGGAAAGCAGTGTTCTTTTTCAATGAAACATCATTCGGACATATCTTACAATAATTTTGGTATAGGATTGAAGTCTCAAATGTCATTTTGGGCAAAATCTGACACATTTATAATTATGTGTGATTTATGTTGCACAGTTGTACCAAATGTGTGAGCACTTACCAAATTTGTATTGCCTCAAATGAAATGTAAATCTGAAAAAGAACATTTTCAATCAAAATATGATTTGATTTTTTTCTTCCTCCCTTTATGAAAGCAATACATATTTGGATCTAGCAATTCAGGCACTCCTAATTGCTTTCCTAGTCCTTCAAATCTACAAAATCATTAATTCATTATCGTTCATCATTCAAAAACATATTCACCCCTTGACTACGGGAACCAAGTGGGTTGTGTAACAAAGTGTATCCATGGAAACTGGACAGAATCTCAAAGGAAAGAAAACAAACCTTAGTGTACATGCACGAGTGGGAGAAATAAATTGGATTTACAATAGACTACAATGCAAAGGATTGATGTGAATGTGGAGACAGCTATGAAAGTCGTGTAGGAAAGTCATCTAGTAGTAGTAGGCTTTATCTGTGAATCCCTGGATGGAGAGCAGCAATTTTGTATTTTGATTAATTTTGTTGCTTTTATTAGTTACATTACATTCAGCTACATGTATTCCAATTCCCTTAATTGGAGAAAGTTGTTGTAATACCTGGAAAATGCATTAAAGCAGAGGATGTACCCGTATGAACATGTACAGTAATTGCCAGAAGATTAATATGGCTCCTTTGTAATATATATATCATGTTATTAATATTTTTGTGTGTACGTCGTGTATGTGCTTTACAAATTTGTAGAACCTCTTGTTCAAAAATAGCTTGTAAATGGATACAAATTTGAGTTACATGTGTACCAACCCATGGTTTCAAAAGGGATGGACAATTGCGTGTATGATTATATACAATGGGGTATCTATGAGGGGGGGGGGGGGGGGGGGTGGGGGCTGTGCCTCCAATATTTTGACCCCAAAACGATTTATAAAACAAAGAAATAACATGTTGTTAGAGCAGAGTTCTAATTTATATTGATATAAGGTCTGTTCTCCATTCAAATTGACCATGCTACGCCACTGTACATGCACATATCATACGCAAGATAAACTTTTCTACAAAATAATACAGCACTCATTTTGAAATGTATACATGTAGCTCTGCACAGTTGGCATCATAGATGATAGATTTGGTGGAATTTCTCTCGTTAAGGGGAGATGAATAAATTTATAAGTTAGATGATTTCCCTTGAGGCTTGGACAAAGGCAACATAATAGAAACCATACAGATCTATGACCTTGCCTACATCAAGCCTCCGCACTAACTTTTTTTCTGCTCTGGCTCATTCGGGCAAGTAAACTCACGTATATACATTTGGGCTATTCCACGGAGGTATGGCCAAAATGATGAAATTTCAAATGTGTCTTTGCAAATTTTTGTTATTGTTACTTCAAAATATATAACCTGAAGTGTCAAAATCCAAAATATTGTGGTCTTTTGATAATTTTAAGGAAAATGGCGCTACTTTTGTTGCTCAAATTGGTTGTTCATCAAATTTCTGAAAAATATTATTGCCAAATAATCAAGGGCATATTATCAACTTATTTCCAAGACAAACTTATTAATTCTGACTTTATTTCTTTGACTATGTGTCTAACTTTCTGAATGATAGTGATTTGTGGGCTTATCAGATGATTTTTTTTTTCAACAATATTTTCCAGTACACAGGACATGTGGAATGTAACGTGAGTGACGAAAAAAGTACAATTTTCTCTCTATTTATATTGTTAAATGAGAGTGAATGGGGCCGAACTAAATTTTCCTCCTACTACCAGGCCTAGATATCCTCCAAAAATTATAATGTTTGTATTGACTGGGAACATCACGTATTATCAGCATGAAAACTGTAACGTGAGTGACGATGTAACGTGAGTGACAATATTTCAAGTGCAATTTAGTACTGCTCGTTATGAAAAGTACAATTTTTTGATAAATAATCACACCCAAAAGTAGTGAATTCCTCTAAAGATCCTTAATTTATGCTTTTAACGCGATTATTTGCAAAAAAATTAAAATTTGAATGTAATATCATGAAAACCCATGCTATAACACTGTAACGTGAGTGACGGTACATAGCCGTGTGTACATTAATATTGCTATTTATACAAACATGCAAATTTGGCCAAATAATTATTGCTAGAGGTTGTGAATTCCCCTAAATATCATTAATTTAGGCTTTTAACACGATTCTTTGGAAAAGAATTCAATTTGCATGTAATATCATAAAACCCCATGTTATAGCTATGGCACTTTCATTTTGTAACGTGAGTGACGGTCCATTTTTTGTTTACTGTCCGTTCTTTAAAAAATGAATGAAAGAGGCTAACTTTAAACAGTATTAATATGTTCTTGGGAAGTAATAGAAATTTGCATCAACATAATTTGCTCTGAAGTCTTATAGTTTTAGCTTGCGTTTCATGCAAAGTTCATTGAAAATTTACAGGGGGCAAAACGCGTAACGTGAGTGACGCTCATTAAAACCTCCTCTAAAAAAATATCGAACAAAGTGTTGAATCATTTACTACCCTTTGCATATGTGTTTGCCCTAGTGGTATGTCATGAAAACAAAATTGAGGTGACAGCTTCTTTTTAAAAAGAATTGGAGTGTGAAACATGTTGTGATTTTGGAGCAAACGTAACGTGAGTGACGTGGAATAGCCCATTTTCAAATTTTACTTGCCCAGACCGAAAATTTACCTGCCCGCTTCTTTCTATATATATATGAGATTTACACGTTAGGAATTACACTTTTGTATAATCAAGCCTCCACACAAACTTTTATGAAGGTTTACTAGCCCCAATATAAAATTTACTTGCCCTCTTACTTCTTGATGATATTTCTAGATGTAAGAAATTACATTTTCCTCTCATAGTTGAAGAATGATTAAGTTGCCCGATCAGGCAATCAAACTATGCAGACAATTTATGACATTTCACTTGCCCAACACCAAATTTTTACTTGCCCCGCAGGCAAGCAGGCAAGTGCTAGTGTCAAGCCCTGCATAATTGACTGATTTAGTTGCTGATCGGGCAACCAGATTATCTAGACCATTTCTGACACTTTATTTGCCCGACATCAATTTTTACTTGTCCCAGGCAATAGGGCAAGTGAGCACAACTACATGTACATGTACATCCCTGCCTACATACTGTATGCAGATGCGTACATACTTACATTACAATTATCCATAAATTTGCATTAATTATGTGTGTCAATTTCCATGTGCACATAATTGTGACCAGATATTAGCAAAACCCTGCAATTGTTGGTAAAAAAAAATATTTTAAAAAATCCAAATTTACATTTTCAAGCCATTTGAAAGGCCTCATCAAAACTCACAAGCTTGAATTTGATGCCTTGTTCTAAAATATATATTGGACAATATTTGGCAAAGATATATGATTGTTTCAATTATCTTTTACATGCATTACTGTATACATACATGTGAGCTTATAATGCTCATTTCTCCAAAGCATGAATTACCGACAAGTGCAGGGTTTTGCTTATATCCAGTCACATATTATCCATAATTTTACAACCTGCGGATAATGCGGACATGTTATCTGAGTTTGCAAGCATTGCGGAAAGTAATTTATTCATCTCCACTACTCAACTGCCCAATTATCTCGCAATTCGCAAATCGAGTGTATACTAGAGATGGACAATGCATTACGGCGATATATCAATTTGGATTGTTAGGTGGGCATTATCGTATTATGTGCGGCTGCCGCGGTGGTGTCTGAATCTCGCTAATTAGATCATAATATGAAAGAGCTGTGGCTGATATATATAGTGATGGGCTTATAAATTCATTTGCTTTGATATCCTCCAGGAACAAATTTATTAATTTCACCTCAATTTTGTCACGAACCCTCAATGTTAACGCTACACATGTGGGTCATTCTGTTTGCACAGATGATTTTCCCTTCATTTTATTTATTTAATTTTTTGGTTGCGTCCCTGGAAATAGCTCAAGTAAAATTTTGTAATGGGATTTTTAAAATGTGTATGTGTGTGTGTGTGTGTGTGTGTCCTCAGTTTTAACCTTGTTTTTAATTGAGCCAGCGTGAGACCTTTGTATAGTCCTGCTGATAATGGTTTTAGCGAGGAACCACGCTGTGTGTCCCTGTGAGTGAATTTAGTAGTCCTGAACGCATTAAGTACATTAGAATCTCTCTGTAAAGATGAACACTTCAATCACAATAATGTAAATTTGTGTGTTTTATCTTCCCAGCAAATTTGTGACCGGCTAGCCTATAGCAGAACCCTGCACTTGTCGGTAATTCATGTTGTGAAGAAATGGGCATTTTAAGTTTGAACACATAACATGTGTAAAAGACTTATGATTGTAAAATTGAAACAATCATATCTCTTTGCCAATTATTGACCAATTTGTTAGAACAAAGCATCAAATGAAAGCTTGTGATGAGGCCTTTCTAAGGGTATGAAAATCTACATGTGGATTATTACCGACAAGTGCAGGGTTTTGCTATACATAGCCGGTCACAAAATAATATTTGAACGAAAACCTCGCAAACAATCCTACAGAGAGAGACGGGGGGGGGGGGGGGGGAAATTATAATTTTTAATTTTCGGGGGCTCCTTTTCAAGCTCGCCTGCATGTAAATCTAGCACTCTAAAATTTGTTCCGCATTAAATTCGGACATGCAAATTTAGGGGGGGGGGGGGGGGTACTCTTTTATGATTTTCAGCGGCTCTTATGGCCCTGAGCCCCCGCTAATTTGTTTAACTGTGCAAAAGAGAGAGAGAGAGAGAGAGAGGGGGAGAGAGATAGGGAAAGGTAGGGGTTAGCATGCAATGACACAATGTACATCAGAATTTTGCACACTCCAATAATGTCAAAATGTGTTTATCTTCCCGGCAAATTTGTACGCGTGACTCAACTAGCAGATGTTCGGTTGACCACAAAATTATTGATTCCGATATTTTACATACTTGTACGTTTAAAGGGATCTAGGTAGTAACTTTGTTGACATACATGTGCAAAAAGTGATGAGTGGTTGATACAATGTATATTGCTGTTATCTGATATATATATGTCCACTGGGTGTTGTGTGAAAATTTCAAGTTAAATGGACCTTATATAGCCGAGTACTGAGCAAAAATGCAAAGTGATATTCACTAACTCATTGCACTCACTTTGTACACGGTTTTGACGATCTAGTGGATAATTTAACATCTGAACACTTCAATCGTAAATATCTTTTTAACGAAAGGGAAATTTGAAAAACCAAAACTTGTCCCATGCTTTTATTGTTAATACGAATACAACAAGGTATGAGGGAACCGCTAGAATTCCAATTGGATTTTGAGGATTTGGACAATGTTACTACATGTAAGTCCTTTAAAGGGATCTAGTAACTTTGTTGACATGTGCAAAAAGTGATGAATGGTTGGTGCAATGTATATTATTGTTATCTTATATGTCCACAGGGTATTGTGTGAAAATTTTAAGTCAAATGGACATTGTATGGCCAAGTAATGAGTGAAAATGCAAAGTGATATTCAGTAACTCACTGCACTCACTTTGTACACGGAAGAAAAACTCGCCCGGAGTTTTTCTTATCTGAATACTTCAATCCAACCAAAAAAATACACGGGGGCAAAGGGCAAAAAGCCCCCGTGAGTCCCAAAATAGCCCTCGTGAATAATTTCACGAGGGCATTTTTCTCCCTCAAAATTTTCAAAATCGCCCTCGTGAAAAAAAAAGTATTTTTTTGGTTGTCGGGAACCGGTGTGATGGGCCCAACCGATTCAGCCTTAATCATTATTGAATAAATTTTAAATATATTTACTTTCTAGCCTGTGGTAATTCCTGCCTGATATCAGGGCAAAGAGCCCCCGTGAGCCCCAAAATAGCCCTCGTGAATAATTTCACGAGGGCGTTTTTCTCACTCAAAATTGTCAAAATCGCCCTCGTGAAAAAAAAAGTAATTTTTTGGTTGCTTCAATCATACATATCTTTGTAACGAAAGGGAAATTTGAAAAACCGAAACCTGTCCCATGATTTTATTGTTAATACGAATACAACAAGGTATGAGGGAACCGCTAGAATTAAAATTTTATTTTTAGGATTTGGACAATGTTACTAAGTCCCTTTAATATGTTCATGACGTCTTGCTTTCAGTACTACCGGCTGCCCCCAATCCCGAAGATTGATCGTTGAAGTTAACAAACCATTCTGTGATGTAGATGTTTCTTGACGATCTAGGACACTTTAATACAAGTTTACTGTATTGACTATATTTATATACAGTACTCACACTGTATTCTTTTTTCTCAAAGGGTGGCCACTAAATTCAGGGTTTTGGGCCACTAAAATGTGAGAAGCCTGAATTTTACACGCCCGACTGTGCCTGTACATGCCTGAAATGCGCCCCCAAAGGTTAATTTCTAGCACTGGAAAAGAAAAAATAACATTCTTTTTTCAGCTCTAGGCAAACATTTGCATTGTGATCAAAAGTTTAAAAAAAATTTGTGTAAAAGTCTTATAAATTATAATATGAAATACCAGTCATTACAGCTGAAATTTCATGCTAAAAATGTTCATCATTGTATGTACCACATTAGAAATAGACACACATAATGTCATGTATACAACACTACAGATATTTCTTTACTTTGACTTTCTAGTACTACTGCACATTTATGCATTTTGCAGTCCATCATGTGATCCCTATCATTTATTTATCAATATCTTTCTTTGTTTAAAGTGGGCAATATTTCACAGCGTGGCAGTGCTGTAAATATTTACAATACTAGTGAGGGATTATTAAACAAGGACTGATGCACAGGCTGCCTTGCCAGCCACCCACAAAAAAATGAAAAATCAATCAATCTTTGAAGCGTACCATTATTCTGTCAGTTTTATGAATTTTTAATGGCCCCTGCCTTTATCAATGTTGAATCATGCGCATATATAGGTCTACTATCTACATTAATGTTGGTGCGGTGCTAAAATATTAGAAATTCATGATTTATATTGATTTTTTTTAAATCCAAATTTACATTTTCAAGCCATTTGAAAGGCCTCATCAAAACTCACAAGCTTGAATTTGATGCCTTGTTCTAAAATATATATTGGACAATATTTGGCAAAGATATGATTGTTTCAATTATCTTTTACATGCATTACTGTATACATGTGAGCTTATAATGCTCATTTCTCCAAAGCATGAATTACCGACAAGTGCAGGGTTTTGCTTAAATACCCAGTCACAATTTATCCATAATTTTACAACCTGCGGATAATGCGGACATGTTATCTGAGTTTGCAAGCATTGCGGAAAGTAATTTATTCATCTCCACTACTCAACTGCCCAATTATCTCGCAATTCGCAAATCGAGTGTATACTAGAGATGGACAATGCATTACGGCGATATATCAATTTGGATTGTTAGGCGGGCATTATCGTATTATGTGCGGCTGCCGCGGTGGTGTCTGAATCTCGCTAATTAGATCATAATATGAAAGAGCTGTGGCTGATATAGTGATGGGCTTATAAATTCATTTGCTTTAATATCCTCCAGGAACAAATTTATTAATTTCACCTCAATTTTGTCACGAACCCTCAACGTTAACGCTACACATGTGGGTCATTCTGTTTGCACAGATGATTTTCCCTTCATTTTATTTATTTAATTTTTTGGTTGCGTCCCTGGAAATAGCTCAAGTAAAATTTTGTAATGGGATTTTTAAAATGTGTATGTGTGTGTGTGTGTGTGTGTGTGTGTGTGTGTGTGTGTGTGTGTGTGTGTCCTCAGTTTTAACCTTGTTTTTAATTGAGCCAGTGTGAGACCTTTGTATAGTCCTGCTGATAATGGTTTTAGCGAGGAACCACGCTGTGTGTCCCTGTGAGTGAATTTAGTAGTCCTGAACGCATTAAGTACATTAGAATCTCTCTGTAAAGATGAACACTTCAATCACAATAATGTAAATTTGTGTGTTTTATCTTCCCAGCAAATTTGTGACCGGCTAGCCTATAGCAGAAATCTGCACTTGTCGGTAATTCATGTTTTGAAGAAATGGGCATTTTAAGTTTGAACACATAACATACATTGTGTAAAAGACTTATGATTGTAAAATTGAAACAATCATATCTTCGCCAATTATTGACCAATTTGTTGGAACAAAGCATCAAATGAAAGCTTGTGATACGGCCTGATATGGTATCAAAATCTACATTTTGATATTTACCGACAAGTGCAGGCTTTTGCTATAGCCCGTCACAAAATAATATTTGAACGAAAACCTCGCAAACAATCCTACAGAGAGAGAAGTGGGGGGGGGGGGGGGGGTAATTATAATTTGTAATTATCGGGGGCTCCTTTTCAAGCTCGCCTGCATGTAAATAGCACTCTAAAATTTGTTCTGCATTAAACTCCAATATGCAAATTAGGGGGGGGGGGGGGGGGGGGGGGAGGGGGGGCTCTTTTATGATTTTCTGCGGCTCTTATTGCCCTGAGCCCCCGCTAATTTTGTTCACTATAATGCAAAAGAGAGAGAGAGAGAGAGGGGGAGAGAGATAGGGAAAGGTAGGGGTTAGCATGCAATGACACAATGTACATCAGAATTTTGCACACTCCAATAATGTCAGAATGTGTTTATCTTCCCGGCAAATTTGTACGCGTGACTCAACTAGCAGATGTTCGGTTGACCACAAAATTATTGATTCCGATATTTTACATACTTGTACGTTTAAAGGGATCTAGTAACTTTGTTGACATACTGTGCAAAAAGTGATGAGTGGTTGATACAATGTATATTGCTGTTATCTGATATATATGTCCACTGGGTGTTGTGTGAAAATTTCAAGTTAAATGGACGTTATATAGCCGAGTACTGAGCAAAAATGCAAAGTGATATTCACTAACTCATTGCACTCACTTTGTACACGGTTTTGACGATCCAGTGGATAATTTAACATCTGAACACTTCAATCGTAAATATCTTTTTAACGAAAGGGAAATTTGAAAAACCGAAACTTGTCCCATGCTTTTATTGTTAATACGAATACAACAAGGTATGAGGGAACCGCTATAATTCCAACTGGATTTTGAGGATTTGGACAATGTTACTACATGTAAGTCCTTTAATATGTTTATGACGTCTTGCTTTGAGTACCGGCTGCCCCCCAATCCCGAAGATTGATCGTTCGAAGTTAACAAACCATTCTGTGATGTAGATGTTTCTTGACGATCTAGGACACATTAATACAAGTTTACTGTATTGACTATATACAGTACTCAATCTGTATTCTTTTTTTCTCAAAGGGTGCACACTAAATTCAGGTTTTTGGGCCACTAAAATGTGAGAAGCCTCAATTTTACATGCCCGACTGTGCCTGGTCATGCCTGTAATGCGCCCCAAAAGGTGAATTTCTAGCGCTGGAAAAGAAAAAATAACATTCTTTTTTAAGAGGCAAACATTTGCATTGTGATCAAAAGTTTAAAAAAAATTTGTGTAAAAGTCTTATAAATTATAATATGAAATACCAGTCATTACAGCTGAAATTTCATGCTAAAAATGTTCATCATTGTATGTACCACATTAGAAATAGACACACTTAATGTCATGTATGAACACTACAGATATTTCTTTACTTTGACTTTCTAGTACTACTGCACATTTATGCATTTTGCAGTCCATCATGTGATCCCTATCATTTATTTATCAATATCTTTCTTTGTTTAAAGTAGGCAATATTTCACAGCGTGGCAGTGCTGTAAATATTTACAATACTAGTGAGGGATTATTAAACAAGGACTGATGCACAGGCTGCCTCGCCAGCCACCCACAAAAAATGAAAAAATCAATCAATCTTTGAAGCGTACCATTATAATGTCAGTTTTATGAATTTTTAATGGCCCCTGCCTTTATCAATGTTGAATCATGCGCATATATAGGTCTACTATCTACATTAATGTTGGTGCGGTGCTAAAATATTAGAAATTCATGATTTATATTAATCAATTTATGCATCAGAGCTGCCAACCACTCCTTTCTTGCCAGAATTATTCCTTTCAAAATATTATAATTATGGCATTCATTATTAAAGGGACGGTAGTAACATTGTCCAAATCCTCAAAATCCAATTGAAATTCTAGCGGTTCCCTCATACCTTGTACCTTGTTGTATTCGTATTAACAATAAAAGCATGGGACAGTTTTCGGTTTTTCAAATTTCCCTTTCGTTAAAAAGATATTTACGATTGAAGTGTTCAGATGTTGAATTATCCACTGGACCGCGAAAACCGTGTACAAAGTGCAATGAGTTAGTGCATATCACTTTGCATTTTTGCTGAGGGCGATTTTGCCCCCTAATTTTCAAAAAAGCCCCCTAAATTCAGTAGGTAGCCCATAAAATTACCATCTACATGTAGGTATTAGATGTTAAATATTTTGTGATATCCATCAGATTGAAAAAGAACCCCCTGAACTAACAAATTCATTCCTGCATTGATCTAACCCAGTGCTCTATTCTGAGTCAGAAGAGTTTTATATCTTTTGCTGATAAACGTCGCTGTATCCAGGCCCGACACTAGCACTTGCCCTATTGCCCGGGGCAAGTAATAATTGATGTGGGGCAAGTACAATTTCATGAATGGCCTAGTTTGGTAAATTATTGGTCGACTAGGAGAGAATAATTTAACTCCTAATGTATAAATTTCATCTAGAAGTAATTGGGCAAGTAAATGTTCTGTTTGGGCAAGTAAAAGTTGAAAATATATGATTCTGCTTGCCCAAAAATGTTAGTGTGGAGGCTTGCAATATATCCCAGTGGTCTATTCTAGGTCAGAAGAGTTTCATATCTTCAGCTGATGAACGTCACTGTACCCAGGTCCCAGGCCCGACACTAGCACTTGCCCTATTGCCCGGGGCAAGTAATAATTGATGTCGGGCAAGCTTGAAAAGTATCCACCCCAAAAATTAATATAATTTTTTTTCTCTGGTTTGTGACAAATGCAAGTTGAAATGCGGCAGCAGTGGCACGCATAATATCTTGTCTCCAATGATAAGTGGTCACTGGCACTATCTAGATACAATGTATTGTGTGTTACACTGAAGCCAGTCAAGCCAAGAGTGTATTATGAGATACACGTAATCCAATTGCTCAATTGAAAGTCCAAAAGAGTTGCATATCTTCACGCTAAATAAACATTTAGTACATGTAGCCGCTGTGTCATTATAATAATAATAAATTGCATTTAAATAGCGCTTAAAACAGGGTTTCTATTAAGTGCAAGTATTATTATTACCCATGGTCATCAGGTACAGTTCAAACCCACGACAATGATATTGCATAATTTCATAAGTTTTTGGACACATGTATACAGCACATGTCATGTAGGGAGAAAATAATAGTTTGCGACAATTGCAAGTTGAAAAATATGGCAGGCATATATGTATACACAGTATATCCTGTCTGCAATGATAATTGGTCACAGGCACTAAAGATATGTTATACTGTATATGAAGCCACGAGTTTAATATGAGATGTACACAAAATCCAATTGCTCAATTGAATACATGTCCTAAGAGTTTCACATCTTAACGGTTACCTGATAAAGAGTGGGATGTATGTGCAGTATGGCAGCTGTATTTATTTACTGATAGGGCCCCCACTACATTCACAGGTCTGAAGGATTAGTTAAAATACAAAGAGAAAAAAATAAATCATTATTTAATATTATTTTGTACATTTGTTTGCTAACACATGTGCACTTAAAGGGGACCACCGGGCAAAGAGCAACACATAATTATATAGTTTTTGGTACTGTTTTGTGATATCAAATACAATACATGTATGTAGATACCCAACATTTTGCAAAGGGTTGTGTAATTCATAAACAAAGCAATTAATTTCCACCACTTACGGTTCCGCACGGGCCAAACATTTGCAAGTGCGCCAATGCTATTCATGCGTACGTATTGAGACAATAGAATCCCGGGCGATTCGTTCGCTCTGGACAAAGTAGTCTCGTACATGCAGACCCATGAACGCATGCTTTTGAATGGTGATGCGTTTTCCAATTTTGTTTTTCTTTTCTGGAAACATATTTTTGTGAACTTGTTGATGGAATGGAATACTAAAGATGTTACCTTACATTTGTAAAAATACTATTTTTGGGTGGTGGTACCCTTTAAGAAAAAGAAAAAAAACCCACACCAGGTTTGCATTATAATTTTTGAAATCGGAGTAAACAACGCTAAGTACATGTACAGTAGTCATTGTGTCATTATAATTTCATAAGTTTTGGGGGACAAATGCAACACTTGTCATGTAGGGAGGGAAAAGAATAGTTTATGACAATCTCAAGTTGAAATACATAATGTGGCACAATATAATATTTCTTGTCTTCAATTAATAAGTAGTCACTGGCACTTTACTAGATACAGTGTATGTTACACAGCAAGCCAGTCAAGCCAAGAGTCCAATTGTCCGAATGTCCGAAGAGTTTCATGTATCTTAACCAGATAACGAGTGGGATGTGTACGTACATGGCAGCTGTATTTATTTTATACATTTATAAGCCCCCTTTCACTACATTTAATTCTGTGTGCATCACATCACACATGTACAGTAGTTTCAACTGTTTTTAACTAGCATTATCTATACTGAGCATAGCATTTCAAGTTATGATTTAATATACTGATCATTTTGATGAATTCTTTCCGTTCCATGCAATTATATTTCTTTAAATTCAACTTGCAGATATTGTTCCAAGCTGTACATGAGTGTTCAGTCTCATAACTTTGTGTCATAACTTCAGAAACATAAATATATTGGGCATGTCTGCTGTAAATATGAATAGTGTACCATTCAACTACATTACATTTATGTGACATTCAATACACTGGTCACATCAATTCTATGAATGTGAAACATAATAATAATAACAACTTGCATTTATATAGATCTTAATACAGGGTTTCTAACATGTTTATTAATCAAACAACATATCGTATTAGGTTTCTGAGTATGTCTGTCATTTATATTTAAACAAATTTGTTTGTACTGTATTAACAATTAAATTTGTGCGACATTCAATATAACCATGTACATGTATGTAAGATCCAATAATAGCAAACACTGGTCACACTCTTATCAATACCATATTTTTAATTTTAAACATATGTGTGATGTATCAAATATGAGACATTATACATGCTTTATAAAGTTTCAGAGTCTGTCCTTCATAAACAAATTTTGTTGTACTGTTTTAAAGGGATAGCCCCTCTTTTGCAAGCCAAATTTCAAAAGTTGCGAGATTATTGTCTTATATGAAAGAAAATGTCATTTAATAGCATGCCTGAAAAAATTAGGGCTTGAAATCTCTTTTTCGTGGAGTTATAGAGCTAAAACTAATAAACCATCGTCCGACGGTTGATTGTGCACTATAATGTACGTGTACTGTATTCACCCAGTGAGGAAGTTCGTACACGGATTCCACGGAGTACCACAACGCTATGCGTGACCCCTACATGACCCGCGCTAGCTATGTGGACCCACGCACATATAACAATGGCATGACCGAATACTAAACAAAATAACCAAACCTCGCTTAAACTGACTACATGTTATTATATATTCTTAATTTTTGAGATTTTTTTCCGTGACGTCCCTTTACAAATGTCGGCTTCACAATACCTTTACAAGAATAAGTACAATATTATTGTAATATTATGCTAAATCAGTTAAACTCTTTTATTGACCGATATATATAGTTTGATGGAGGGACGCATTCGTTTTTCATTCGTAGAATCCAAATTACAGGGCTGTTCGATCTTATTTTTGTGTGTGTGTGTTACATTCATCCTCATCTGTCAACTGGAAACTGTTCAGACGTTTTGTAAAAGAGGGACTGTCCCTTTAACAATTAAATTAGTGCAACAATATATAACCATGTATGTGAGATCCAATTATAATATACACTGGACACATCGATTTGTTTCATGTAAAACATGCTGTGCGATGTCACCATCTAATCATATGCGACATACTAAGTTTATGTGTCTGTCATGAACAAATTTTGTTCCACTGTTTGTTTCATGATGTAAAACATGCTGTGCGATGTCACCGACTGATCATACTCGTGAGACATATTATATTTCTGTGTCAACTTGCAAACGTCCCAATCTCTGCACGACCGCCGGCTCTCTCTCATAATATAATTTGGTCTTTCTGAAATATACATACTCTACAGTTCACTGTTAAAGTTCATGCGACATTCAATAAATCCAGGGGGTGGGGGGTTACGTCATGAACATTGTACCTCATAATTTTACTACACTGGTGATAGTCATTTCGTGGGGCAGTGAAAAAAAAAATGGGGGCTCGCGGCGAATTCGCCCCCGAAATGCCAAAAAGAGCCCCCGAAATTCATAAAAGAGCCCCCGAAATTCATAAAAGAGCCCCCGAAATTCATAAAAGAGCCCCCGAAATTCATAAAAGAGCCCAGGCTGTAAATAAGTTCAATGCAAAACAAATTTTTAGAATGTTATTTCAATGCAGGCAATCTTGAAAAGTAGCCCCCCCCCCTCAAAAAAAATTAATATTAATTTTTTTCCCCGTCGTGGGGGTTACAAGAAAATTGTAATATACTTTTTCTACACTGGTGATATTAATTTCATGAATGTTTGCCATGCACAGTTTTGATATATAAAAAAAGAGGCAAATTGTTATTCAAAATTGTGCAATCGTCCCAAGCTAGTGCACATGCATGTATCTCAAAGTTCAATATATATCGGTCGCATCTACGAGTACTTTGTTTTACATTTGTAATGCCAGCTATAGTTTTTATTCTCAAGGCTACAAATTGATAATAATAATAACATAGTAATTAAATTACATTTATATCTAACGCATAATATGAAGGAAAAAAAACATCTCTATGCGCCTCACAGAAATATATTACAACAAATTGCAATAGCAAAATTAACAAAATAGATCTATAAATCAAACATACATAACTTAACTAATTAGCTTAAATTTCCTTGTACATGTAGTTCAATTGGGCAAGTCAAAATTAAAAAAGTAATTACAATTTCAGTGGCCCGAAATGTGAATCTGATGGCCCCAAACTGAGAAAAACATTACAATGCTATTCTCATTTGGGCAAGTAAAATATGAATTGGTCAAATTTTGATGGTCCGGAGCAAATTTTGAGCCCTATATTCTATATACATGATTAATATATTGTAGGAAACAGTGTGCATAAAAAGTATGCCTCACATTTTAACTAACATTTACCTGTAAACAAACTAGTATACCTCACATTTTAACTTACATGTGAGAAAATATGCCTCATATTTTAACTTCCATACATGTACAAAATATGCCTCATATTTTAACTTGTACACATGTTCATATATATTATTGTAAATGCACTTGAATGACCTACTGCTTTATTTATAAAAATAGAGACTATGATCTTCACAATAACGTCATATTGCCCAGATGCGGTGCCTCTTTTTGTATTCCTAAGATATGAGTTTTACTATTAAATTGTATTATTGGTACTTGACAGGGCTAGTATCAGTACGTTGCACTTGACTTCAAATAGATTCTTGGGCTTTGTCCAACGTCTGGATGAACTATGGCCAGATAGATAGATAGATAGATAGATAGATAGATCAGATAGATAGATAGATAGATACATAGATAGATAGATAGATAGATAGATAGATAGATAGATAGATAGATAGATAGATAGATAGATAGATAGATAGATAGATAGATAGATAGATAGATAGATAGATAGATAGATAGATAGATAGATAGATAGATAGATAGATAGATAGATAGATTCTTCTCTACTATGCAACTACATGATTATCTTTGTAAAGAAAGAAAAGGGGAAACTGTATGTGTAAAATTTCATCAAAACAATCCTTTTAGCAAAACAAAAAATTTAAAAAAAGATCACGTAATGAATTGTAAATGTATATGTGATGTTGTTGAAATAACAAATGTCTAAACAAAAGACATTTCCAGCGAATCTACCCCACTGGCTAAAAATTCTACCCCCGTGGCTAAAATCTACTACATTGGCTAAAAATTACTGGCTCCATATTTAATAATAAAACCCTGGTAGCTTAGTTTCTCTCTATTTATCTCAAAAGAAACAGTTTATTGAGCAACAAACAGTTTTCCTAGTCCCCAACTAGGGTTAGCTGGGTAAACCTTACCCAATAAAGTTAAGTTAAACCCTAGTAAGCAACTAAAGTATCTTGTTTTTAATTCGTAGCCATGTCATCCAAAATAGACTTAGCAAGGAACTAAGCTAGCAGGGTTTTCTGAATATGGGGCAAGGTGGCTGAAAATTTTCTTGACCGTAAATTCAGGCCATGAAGGTCTGCTTTCCATGATGCTCAGATTTGGCAATGTTATCTTAATCCACTGAACTGGATCCCTATTGATATGTAGGATTCATGCAATGATACAATCTTGTCCTAGATTCCTAATAGACCCCTGTCACACATAGACATATTGGCCCGAGTTCTCATCAGTGGCTCAACTTAAGTCCGGGCTGAAAAGATAGAAATTATCACTTACTGATTAAACCGTTTCACCCCAGTGGCTAAATAGTCTAACCCATAGGCTACACATTCCCGTTGGCTAAAAATGTTCTTGAAACCATATTTCAGGGCGTAGAGATTTGTCTGCTTTCACTGATGCTCAGAACTGGCAATGTTATGTTAATCCACTGAACTGGATCCCTATTGATATGTAGGATGTAATGATACAAACTTGTCCTAGATTCCTAATAGACCCCTGTCACACTTATACATGTATACCATACTGATCATTCCACAGATGTATGTACTGTAGGCTGATGTTCCTAATGAGAGGTGTTGTGAAGGAACAAACCATTTTTTGTTCAAGTTACTTAATTTCCCTTACATGAATGATGTTGACCCATTGAGCTAGTTTCCTGTGGTTTTGATATAGGGTCTCAAGCAGTTACCTACATTGTAAGTCTAAGACCATTTTTCACACGTAGGCGAGTTAGGTAGAGACCATGCCAAAAACTGGTCTTTTATTACATTTTTATTATCTATATTTTACTACAATATTTTACAAACAGGGGGTGTATCTGTATTTAACACAGTGCTCATTGAAAAAAATACACAGGGGATCATTACAAATTAGCCCCAGAAATGCTAAAACGTGCCCCCCCCCCCCCCTCCCAGATCATAAAAGAGCCCCCATAAATTTGCATAGAGTTCATTTGCTATTTTCATGCAGGCAAGCTTGAAAAGTAGCCCCCCCCCCCCCCCCCCCGTAGCGTGGGGGTGAATGAGATATCTATTCATTCATGATTCATCCCACACTGAATAAACAAATGTCAGCAAGTCTATGCCAGTGAGTGGTTTAAAAATGCCCTCACATCATCACGATAACCAGTGCAGCAGCTTTTCTAACAAGTTTATCCAACATGCTCTGAGTCTGTATGAGTGTTGAGTGAAGGAGGTATTACAGATTCCAAGTTGGTCATATTGGCTTGCTTGGGGCAACACTTGTCCAATAGCCAATTCCGTGATTTCCGTCAGTTTTCCACGATCGCGGAAAATCATCACCCCTAATTATATCATTGTAAGTCTCCTCTTATACCTAGCCAAGGTTGGTTTCAAGCGTTGTTCTGGCATGTGCTGTTTCAATGGCCGAATAGAATCCTATTTAAAAGTCACTTTGAAACGGAATTAACTATTTTCCTAAACAGAAAATGCAATTTTTTGGAACGGAAAATCATCACCCCTATATAATGCAATTACAAATCCCCATGTTTTTCAAAATGATCTTACATAATTTACAAATGTACATCTAGATAGTGAGGTAGATTTGCACAAGTACCATAATTTATGCCCAGCTTTTCCTAGAACTTATTTAGTCATTGGCTATATACATAAATCTAGAGCTTTGTACATTTGTATTGTGCAAATGCCATAATTTATGATTAATGCTGAACTTTACTTACATGTAGAACTGTCCCAACCACTATAGTTTATTTAATCTAGCTTTTGGCTGTGCTTGACATCAGACTTGGCAAAGGCTGCGAGCAGTATATTATATTGATATTTTAAAATCCATGAATGTGTTTGAATGTTCTTACCCATGAACATTGGTACTCGATTAACATATTTTATGCCCAGCTTTTCCTAGTTGTGTGCCATCCTCTCTAGTTGATGTCTCGGTTGAGATCAAGTTGCATAAATAAAATAGCAGGCATGTGGGCTTAAAATGACATCAAACTCCGCTAATTAAAGGGACTTAGTAACATTGTCCAAATCCTCAAAATAAAATTTTTATTCTAGCGGTTCCCTTATACCTTGTTGTATTCGTATTAACAATAAAATCATGGGACAGGTTTCGGTTTTTCAAATTTCCCTTTGGTTACAAAGATATGCATGATTCAAGTATTCAGATAAGAAAAACTCCGGGGGAGTTTTTCTTCCGTGTACAAAGTGAGTGCAGTGAGTTACTGAATATCACTTTGCATTTTTGCTCATTACTTGGCCATACAATGTCCATTTGACTTGAAATTTTCACACAATACCCTGTGGACATATGAGATAACAACAATATACATTGCATCAACCATTCATCACTTTTTGCACATGTCAACAAAGTTACTAGATCCCTTTAAAGTGTGATTGAGTTGAACATTGTTTTTTGTAGTCTTATAGGTTAACCTCTACAGTGCTTTTGCTAGATGTTTTCCCATAAGGACCTGCATGTAATATTATTTTTACATTGGTCATCGGATACACATCCACATTCCGCACTTTATTGTGCACTCTTTCCACTCCCCGAGGAGCATTCCAACAGGTGATAATTTATAGTGCACTCATGCTTTACACACCCCAATTCATGCCAAGTGATGCCAGTTTGATGATGATATTAAATGCAATATCACTTACACTGTAAAATATGGTATAATAAAACAAAATAATGTGTTTAAAATACTATTGTAGCATCCTGAGTTAAACTTGCGATTGGTATGTACAGCTTTACAGCTTATGCCTAACTTATCTGGTGAGTAAATGCCCCATAAGCTCTTTACTCATGCTTGTAAAGCCCGGCGCAGACAGAGCCGACTCGACCCGATCCGACTGGTTTTCACTTTTCAGCCTGATTAACTCAATATGTGCTGCCTCAGGACTCCGGGTTTTCCAGTCAAGTGCCAGTCGGAGGTCATTCAAGGCCGATTCAACATGTTGGATCGGCTTCGACTGAGCGAAACTGACTATAGCCTGACTGAAAACCAGTCAGATCGGGTCGAGTCGGCTCTGTCTGCGCCGGGCTTAAGTCGTTATGAGTGAATGAAGTCTTGGAACAATTCTAAGATTTCCTAGCCTATCCGATATGCGTCGGGCTTTCTAGCAAGTACTAATCGCGTTATGTGGACGGAACAACCGGGATGCCCGAACCCTATCCCAACGCCTATCATCACTCGTAAATGCAAACAGTTAACTTCCTTTTATTTACTTTGCATCGTTCGTAGAAAATCTACGAACCCCCTGCAAAGCTCTTTCATGAGTATTTATGTGACATGGACCAAAATAGGCCAATGAGCGATGAGGCTGTAAACGTCATATGAACTCTGTAGTGCATGCATGCAGTGGCCAGATAACTCACACACAGTTACACACATTTGTACACGCGCTGTGCGCTGTGGCCGAGCATAGCCGTATATATATTTATGTGTATGTGTTTATGTGTGTGTGTGTGTGTGTGTGTGTGTACGTGTCTGTAAGCACCCCCAACCGAGGACATACCCTAACCCTAACCCTAACCCTATCCAACCACGGACACATTTCCAACCGTGGACCGTCCTCGTTTACTTAACTAGTGCAAAGGATTGCTAATTCATATGCCATTCATATGCACGCGCATCAAAAATCCGGAAAAATTAACGTGCACCCCGTACGTCCACGGTTGGACGCAGAAAGTCAAACACATACACAATAGTCCTCGGTTGGACGCAGAATATCAATGTGACACATATTAGTGTGTCCACGTTTGCATAGTACAAGGATTTAGGTCCTCGATTGACATGGCTTACAGGTATGTGTGTGTCTGTGTCTGTGTATATGTGATCATGTGTGCGTATGTGTTTGTGCGTCGGTGTATAATGAACCCACAACATGTGTAAAGGCATTGCTTCATATGCACGGGTGCACATCATAGGGTACAGCAAGGCGCCCGTTGTTTGAGTTGGCCAAACTCTGTTTATATACGGCTCTGTGGCCGAGTTCACCTGCGAGGCTTATGAATAATGCATGAAAATACACTCGTCACACATACAATAAACATATATATGAATAATGATGAGTTCACGACTGATGATAGGCGCTCGCGCTTCGCGCTCGGGTCCGGGCTCGCCGGTTGTTCGGACTCGCCGGTTGTCCGTCTCCATAACGCGATTAGTACTTGCCAAAAAGCCCGACGCCTATCGGTAGGCTAAAGATTTCCTGGTAAGGGGAGCTTGGGGCCACACACTCCACATCAAACCTGCATGGCCTAGTATGAGAAGGGGGTATGTATTGATACGGGTGCAATGTTCCATGTCCCTCGTTGTTTGATTAGGAGAGGAACTTAGAGGGGGACAGTGGACAAAAATACACGGGAGCTCAGGGCAAATGTGACCCCAAAACACCAAATTTGACCCATAAACGCCAAATTTGCCCCGAAACGCCAAATAGAGCCCCCATAAATTTGCATTAAGTTCAATACAAACACAGTTTTAGAGTGCTATTTTCATGCATAAAAGCTTCAAAAGTTACTACATTTGTTTTCCTGGTGGGGGAGGAAAGGGGCGGTGCGGTAGCTAAACAAATTCACACTGGAGGGGGCCCAACGTGGGGGGGGGGGGGGGACCTAGGGGTATTGTAATTTAATGAGGGGACACAGATTTTCAGCTGACAAGCAACAACAACAACAGCAACAACAGAGATTTGAGTTCAATGTTCCATGTCCTTCATCATTGTTTGATAAGGAGAGTAACTTAGAGGGGGAGGAAACAGGCGCTGGAGTGTCTAGGATTTTTCCAGTTTGGGGGGGGGGGGGGCACCGGGGGCATTGTACCTTAGGGGGCACAGATTTTTAGCTTACAAGCAGCAACAACAAAAACAGAAAGAGGTCTTCAGCCATTAAGGTGATCTAAACTTATTGAATATACTTGAACTATTGCATGATTTTGACCAGCACTTATTGTATTTTCCTTTTAAAAAGATGACATGATTTTCTGGTGGTGGAGGGGGTAGCTGGGGGGCATAGAAAAATGTGTGATCCCCCAGGCCCTATGGTGCTACACCCCTGCAATGGGGGAAGAGCAAGCATAGAATCTGGGTCAGAGTGATAGGATTGATGAGATAAAAACGAGGGCGAGAGCTGAGAGGAACACGAGACGAAATACTGAGAAAGGCTGGCGTGAGACCAATCAGGAGAAGGAAAAATCAACAGTTTGACGGAATAATGGAATGGGGAACGTTCTAGAGAATACTATAGAACCGTATTATAACCCATGTATAAGGAGATGAATGTGGTTTGGTATCATTATCACTGCTAGAAATTAAATCCGAACCGAGAAAGACGGCGCGAGACCAATCAGAAAAATCAACAGTTCGACAGAATTCAATAGGGAACGTTCTAGAGAATGCCAAAGAACTGTATTTAACCCATGTATAAGGAGATGAATGTGTTTTGGTTACTTTGGAATCATTAACACTGCTAGAAATTAAATCCGAACCGAGAAATGCGGTGCGAGACCAATCAGAAAAATCAACAGTTCGACAGAATACAATAGGGAATGTTCTAGAGAATACAATGATATAAACCGTATTAACCCATGTATACATAAGGAGATGAATGTGATTTAGTATCATTATCAATGCTAGAAATTTAATCCGTGTGACCGGGCAAGTAAAATCAAGGATCCTCCCTAATTTTTAGTGGCCCGAAACCCTGAACCTGGTGGCCCTGAACAACGAAAGGCATTTCTCCCATCACAAGGTCTATCTGAAGGTTCACGCACACTTTTATTATTATAAACAGGATGATCAATAATGCTGCTGAAAACTTCTTGAAAATCTACTAAACAAAAATTCCCTGCACGTGTAATAAAATGAGAGTCGATATGGGGCCAGAGTGTTTGATCCTACAGTAGCAGAATCTTCGTCGGAGGAGGATGAGTTTAAAGGGGACCACCAGGCAAAGAACAACACATTATTATATGTTTTGGTACCGTTTTGTGATATCAAATAGATACCCAACATTTTGCAAAGGGTTGTGTAATTCATAGACAAAGCAATTAATTTCCACCACTTACGGAACCACTGCTATTTCCTGGTTCCATACGGGCCAACCATTTGCAAGTGCGCCAATGCTATTCACGCGTACGTTTGTAGACACTAGATTCCCGGGCGATTCGTTCGCTCTGCACACATTGCAATTCACCGCACGCATCGCAGTCTACGCAATTCAGACCGCATGAACGCATGCTTTAGAATGGTGATGCGTTTCCAATTATATCTTTTTTTTTCTGGAAACATATTTTTGTGAACTTGTTGATGGAATGGAATACTAAAGATGTTACCTTTCTTTAATAAGAATATTATTTTTGGGTGGTGGTACCCTTTAAAGAGGATAGTTAGTGTATCAGAGTTCAATGAAGGGTCTGCGGTTGCTAGACTAATGTAAGGTCTCTGAGACTGTCTGTAGATCTTAACAAGCCAATGGTCAATAATATCACAATAACCTATCTTCTAGTCCTTAGGTTCTCTTGTAAGTTCTTAAATTATGTTTTCTTCAATACTCAATTTCTATATTATGCAACTTTAAATACTTCTGAGCCTGCAAAAGTCTTAGTCAGACAGATCTATTGAGATTAAACAGCTCTAGGTAAATGTAGGAAGATTTTAACACCATGAAAGGTGTTAAAATATAACTGGCTACATTTAGCTGCCCCTCCCTAGCTGCAACCTAGATTTAATATCCTCATCGTGAGGTTCGATGTCATTCTCACTTAAATTTGATCACTTGCTGCAGAGATTTAATTTGTCCACTGCGAGGCACTATACATGTATATTCAAAGGGTTCCCTTCAACTTCATTCACACTTTAATTCTGAAACTGTTAAGATGAAATGATCTTGAGCGCTTCTAGATGTGGGACCAATTAGTACTGTAATATGTATTAACCTGGCTTCAGATGCTTGTGATGAGCCAATAATATCCGGTAGCTGGGTCTACTTTCTGATGTTAATATCATCGTGTTTGTGAGTCTAGGATTTGATTAACTTACGTAGGGGGGGAAATTTATTTCAACATGCTACTTTCATCATCTCGATTAGAGCCTCCTCTGCATGCAGTTTGCTACACTGCATGTACAGTATGTACAATATTAAAGCCAATGCTAGAAAATAACCTTTTTTTCATCCTGGTGGCACGATCAGGCAAGCAGAAGACATTTATTATCAAATGTTGCTGTTCCAAAACCAGAATTGGGAGGCTCCAAACAAAGAAAATCATAACAAAAGTCCATGAATTTTGGTTGCACGTGCCAGGAGATGTTAGTTTGGGACAAGTATATTTTTTTTTTTAAAGCAGCAAAATTTTGGCCCCAAATAGTCGGACAAACAACATATTTTATTCTATGAAATAATTACAAATCAAATGATTATGATCAAATTATATGATCATAAAAAGTATTTCATTTTGGGCAACAGCATAGTTTCTTAAAACTTTACAAAGGTTATGCAGCCACCTGTCGTTTCTTTATGAAGTTTGTGAATTTTCTGAACTTTAAAGATACATGTACACAAACACATTCCATTCTACATTAAGATGCCATTGAAGGTTGTTATGCACAGACCCTGTAAGCAAACTTAGCAATACAATGCAAGACTTTCACTAAGTGCAAATATTTAGTCATGAAAGCAGCTTTAAATGTTTGACTAGCGCAATAACTGTTTTTAAAGAGGCATTGTAAATTGGCATTGGCGGCATCTGTTTCATCTATGCTGTTTTACATTTGTTATTATGCAATAGATTTTTGTAATACTTACTTTATTCTAAATACTGTACTTACACGGCAAAAAAAAAAAATCTATTGCATAATAACAAATGTAAAACAGCATAGATGAAACAGATGCCGCCAATGCCAATTTATGCAATAGATTTTTTTTTTTTTGCCGTGTAAGTACAGTATTTAGTCATGAAACTAGCTTTAGATGTTTGGCTGATTCAATAACTGTGTTTTAAAGATGCATCGTGGGTCGGTAGCATATTTTGGGGGTTATGGTGTCAACAGCCATTTTATTTTGTTGTTATGTAACGTACTTGTTTGACAGTGTTAATGTTAAAGGTAGTGTTGAGTATTGGTATTTCCCGAAGTGCCCCCCGATATTTTTTTGTGAGATAATGAAAAACTGACTGTCAAATTCGAAAGAACATACAATTTTAATGACAGAATAAACTTTATTTGATCAAAATCGGTTCATTAAATGCACAATTTTGTATGAAAAAAGGCTAAAACCAATGATTTTTTTTTAAATAGCGCCCTCTTGAGTTGTAACGGCTCTTTTTAAATGATAACAGGGGTTTTACTTAGTCGTTTGTAATTGTGTATACTTTTCAAGCATGGTGAAGTTATAACTATTACTTTGTACCGTAAAGGTGCAGGTTTTGGTTACTAAAGTTAAGTTTGACCAATACTCAACTATCCCTTTAAGTCAAAATGAAAGCAGCTTTAAATGTTTGCCAAGTGCAATAAATTCTTTCCAAAGATGGATTAAAACTAGTTTTGCAGTGATTGTTTTTTTTTCCCCTTCAGAATACTGTTGTTTTTGCCCAGGGTCCATATATATGATAAAACCACACTTTTTTTTTTTAATGGTTGCTGCGTCAGAATGATTCTACTCTTCACAGAGCCCATTCACACACAAGCCAACTCGTGATTGCAATCATGATTGTAATCATGTTTACAATCACGGTGATTCTGTAATTGCCTTGCTTTCACACGAGGAAAAAGACTTCATGCAGACTGTGATTACAATCGCGATTCTGGAGACGTGTTTCTATGTACCTGTCAATCAAACAAGGAGAGCACTAGTAACTACACTGCATGCACTGCACTCGAAGCGAAGAGCGCCCCGGTTTATCGGTGAAAGTGCATGTAAGGGCACGTAAGCTCTGCCTCTCAAATCGTGTTTTGGAGGTCAAGCCTTTCACACTAGAGATTCGCACTGTGATTTGAGTGAATCATGATTAGGAAACACCTCCGGACGGACCACGATTCGAGTTTCGCGATTCGTGATTCTAGTTTGCTTTCACACGGTAAAAAAATAACGTGATTGGAGTGAAAAATGATTCCAATCGTGATTGCAATCACGACTTGGCCATAGTGTGAAACCCCTTCTAATACCCATTAGTCATATATAGCTCATACAAGAGTTTTTGTTGAATTTATGCGATTTGAAGCATTTTTTCTTCTTCTAATGGCTGCTTTATCAGAATGATTTCACTCTTCTTGTTAATACACTCTTTATCTATATCTCATATAGTTTATGGACATAGTTATTCCCTTATTTTGGATTTGAAGCATCTTTCTGTCATAATTTTGCAGCATCCGAGTGCTTCCTCTGTTCCCTTTTCTTCTTGTTGAGATCTCTTGTTATTCGAGCTCACACAGAGTATACTCATGAATTTCTTTCCAATTAAAGTATTTTTCTTTTCCTAATGGGCCCCTGTGTCATAATGATTTCTATCTTCTATATAGTACTCATTATCCATGAGTTTTATCCATGAATTCATTCCGATTGAAGCATCTCTGTCGAAGGTTGTCAGTGCAAGAATGTTTTCTCTCTTCTTTTTCCTCTTGTCGAGTTCTCATACTCGTTATCAAAGCTCACGTAGAGTTTATTCATGAATATGTATTTAAATCAAAGAATTTTTGATATATATACTCATTATCAGAGTTGTATCTATGAATTTATTCAATTTTAGGTATCTTTCATTTGTCAAAGGTTGCCTAGATGTAAAAATGCCTTTTCTGCTTCTTCGTGCAGTATTTGTTATCCATAGCTCGCACAGAGTTTATTCATTTATTCCATCAGACAGCCAAATCCTAGCATGGGGATTGCATGTTGCTTTGATTTAGGTCCGATAAACAATGACCCGACTTGAAGAGCCCTCTTTGTCAGCTCCTATTATTCTCCCAGGTATAAACACCACCGTGCCAAGTCCCAGTATTTGCATGCTCAGGGGCTATTCACACCGGGAATAACAACTCTTTTGATATTATCGGGATTGGAATTATTAACAATTAGTTTAATGTGGCTACGTTGGTGTCATGATATCCAGTTACATTTGAAATACATCATTATCATACATGTATCATACAAAAGTTGTTTAAATTACAATCTGTTTCAATTATTCTTCTAAGCTGGGAGAGTAGATGCATTGCTTAGATTTAGGCCTGATGAACAATGACTCCCGACTTGAAGAGCCCTCTTTGTCAGATTCTATTATACTTCCAGGGCATACCACCCTGCTAGGTCCCAGTGTTGACTCTCCAGCAGTTCACTCTCGAAAAAGAAAACTTACAAAATCACGTTTGCTAAAGAAAAGGCCAGATTGGAGGGGTTTTTTGCAAACTTTTTCACAGGACATTTATAAAAAAAGTCAATTCAGTTTACTTTAATCAAAGTTGGGATTAGAAAGAGGTCCCAAATATTTACTTTGGAGATGTTCACTCTAGAAGAATTTTAACAAAAAATCTTACTCAATTATGTTTGCAATTTTAAGAAAAAGCATGATCTTGGAGATTTGGACTAAAACACATTTTTGTGTCAAACAGACTACAGTGGAACCTCATTGTAACAAGGACGTTGGGGGATGAAAACTTAGCTCGTTAAATTGTCTTTTCTTATTAGGGTTAAACAAATTCACACAAAAAAACTCTGACCAGCAAAATGACATTTTAATAAGAAGGTTCTGTAAACATCAGAGCTCTTTATAACAAGGTTCCACTGTAAACACAAATAAGGGAAAAAAAAGTGTAGGGTACAAAACCAAAAATAAGTTGTTGCGGTCCATCTGCATATAAGTGATCAATCACATGTGATTGTTATTTGTGATGTTTCTGGGTGCATCTGTAAGTGCTCCGGATATCTAGGATTATCTCATCAATATTTCATAGCTACCTCTCTGTGCTAGTTGTTGTTTTAGTTTTTTTTAAAGTGCTCTGGATATCTTGGATTATCTCATCAATATTTCATAGCTACCCCTGTCTCTGCTAGTTGTTTTCTGCTTATATATTATATGACTAGCCACGGCACAACATATTATATTGCTCCATCCATAACCGTATGACACAATTCACTTATTATTGATGGTACACACAAGTTAGATCTCTGTGTGCGTCTGAAAGCGCTCTGGATATCTTGGATTATCTCATCAATATTTCATAGCCTACCCCTGTCTCTGCTAGTTGTTTTCTGCTTATATATATATGACTAGCCACGGCACAACATATTATATTGCTCCATCCATAACCGTATGACACAATTCACTTATTGATGGTACACACAAGTAGATTATCTGTGTGCGTCTGAAAGCGCTCTGGATATCTAGGATTACCTCATCAATATTTCATAGCTACCCCTGTCTCTGCTAGTTGTTTTCTGCTTATGACTAGCCACGGCACAACATATATTGCTCCATCCATAACCATATGACACAATTCACTTATTGATGGTACACACAAGTTAGATCTCTGTGTACGTCTGAAAGCGCTCTGGATATTTATGATTGTCTCATCAATATTCCATAGCTGCCCCTGTCTGTGTTCATTGTATAAACTAGCTGCTTATATATGACTAGCCACAACAACCTGAACCATATCGCTCCATCCATAACCATATGACATAATTAACTTTAAGTGATATGTTTCTGTGTGCGTCTGAAAGCGCTCTGGATATCTAGGATTATCTCATCAATATTCCCTAGCTGCTCCTGTCTGTGCTAGTTGTGTAAACTAGCTGCTTACGTGGCTAGCCACAGTGCAAGATATTATGATTTATATCGCTCCGTCCATTACCATATAACATTACTACTAGAGGCCAAGCCCCACTCTGCGATGCTGTGCGTGGATCATGTATGTACAGTTATCGATGAGCACATTATCGCATAAACAAACATTGCTCACAGTGCGTACAAACATATATGCGTGACTGTGACTGACTTATCAAACAGTTTTCCCCATGATCGGGATTTAGACGACACAGAGATTGGAGATATAATTTAGATCCACTTATTCATGTATTTCTGTGTGCGTCTGAAAGCGCTCTGGATATCTAGGATTGTCTCATCAATATTCCCTAGCTGCCCCTGTCTGTGCTAGTTGTGTAAACTAGCTGCTTATGTGGCTAGCCACAGCACAAGATATTATGATTTATATCTCTCCATCCATAACTATATATATGACATAATTCACTTATTCATGTACACAAATTATATTTATGTGCGTCTGAAAGCGCTCTGGATATCTAGGATTGTCTTATCAATATTTCCTAGCTGCCCCGGTCTGTGCTTGATATATGACTAGCCACGGCACAACATATTATATATTGTGCCATGCATATTCCATATTTTTAACATAATTCACTTATTAAAGGGGTAGTATAGTTTTGGTAAGGCTGAACTTTAGTAACCAAACCTGGACAGTAACATTATAAACTAATAGTTATAACTCCACCATGCTCGAAAGGTATACAAAATTACAAACGACTATGTAAAAAGCCCGTTATCATTTTAAAAAGAGCCATTAAAACACAAGAGGGCGCTTTCTAAAAAGGCATTGGTTTCAACCATTTGTCATACAAAATTATGCATGTGATGTTTTATTGAAACAATGATTAAATAAAGAGATCATCAACAACTATTTTTTAAATTCTTTTGAATAATTTTGAAAAAGTGCAAGCATTTTTTTTTATTTTTTGAAAAAAACATCTAATTATTTGGGCCCCAAATAATTATAAGATCAGATATATTTATTGATATTTCAGCCGTTTCTGGGTCGATTTTGACCAAATAAAGTTTATTCTGCCATTAAAATTGCATGTTCTCTCAAATTCGACACTCAGTTTTTCATTACCTCACAAAAAAATTGTGATGAGCAGCGCCCTCTCTACCAAAACTAAACTACCCCTTTAATACATGTAGACTAGTAGTTATATTTCTGTGTTCATCTGAAACAATTGATTAGCATTGAAATTCACTCTTCAGTTTTCATGTTCATCATTTTGTATTGTAAGTTAATTACCTGAAAATCACAATCCATCATTTATAAGTAGACTCAAATTTATTTTTCGGGGGCTTCTATTTAACCCATTGACTACGGGAACCGGGTGGGTTGTGTACAAAGTCTATGGAGATTTCAGAATCTCATAGTGAACAGGTAAGTGTGCCTGCACGAAAATAATGCTCTAAAATTAGTTTTCATTGTACTCGATGGCAATTTACCAGGCTCTTTCATGATTTTCTGGGAATTATTTTTGAATTTCTGGGCCTAAATCAGCCTGAGCCCCTGTGTGATTTTTGTTTCTCTGCTGTCCTACAGACAGTCACACAGCCCGAATGAAAGCAAGTGACCTTTTTCTCAGTATTACTGCGATGCTGTCTGCTCATCTCACAGTACTAGCTGAATTGACACTAATCAAGTCATTTTGAGCCGCTCGGCATAAATTGGCCTCACTTCTAGCAACCTCGGGCCTTGTTCACAAAACAAGGAAAAAACGGACTGTAAAGCTTCTCGTTTAAAGGGCTGATGTTATTTCTCTGTATTACTGCTATGTTGTCTGCTCATCTCACAGTACTAGCTGAATTGACACTAATCAAGTCATTTTGAGCTGCTCGGCATAAATTGGCCTCACTTCTAGCAACCTCGGGCACTGTTCACAAAACAAGGAAAAACAGGCTTAAAAGCTCTTAATTTGAAAGGATGATCAATGTTATCTCTTGGTATTACTGTGATAATGTCTGCTCATCCCATGGTAGCTAAATTGACACTAATCAAGTCATTTTGAGCTGCTCGGCATAAATTGGACTCACTTCTAGCGACCTCGGGCCTTGTTCACAAAACAAGGAAAACCAGACTGTAAAGCTCCTCGTTTAAAAGGCTGATGGTATTTCTCTGCTCATCTCACAGTACTAGCTGAATTCAACACTAATCAAGTCATTTTGAGCTGCTCGGCATAAATTTGCCTCACTTCTAGCAACCTCGGGCCTTGTTCACAAAACAAAGAACCTGATACTCGTTAAGATTAATTTATTCAGGGAAATGATATTTGTTGAAAATGACCAGTCTTTATTAATTTTGATTAGTTTTTATATTCAGATAAAGTGATATAAATTATATTATGCATTGTGAACAAGCCCTGTACATGACTCATCTGGTCCCTGTGTTATTGTAAATTATTTAAACGGTAATGCTCAATTAAAACATATAGAGAAACTGACCAGAAATATATAATGTAATTGAAAAAGAGCAAAGAAAATGGGATTCCAACGGGATTCGACCCCGAGACCTCCGGATTGCTAGACCGGTGCTCTTACCGACTGAGCTATAGAAAACCCTAGTACAGCGTTCGTCCCTGAAACCCCTTAATTTGTATTGCTCGTGTGGTCAGAAGCGTAAATAATTGCTCATTAGTATACACGTTCAGGTAATAATGAACTGTCAAAAATAGACCTGTCTTTTAGAAGTAAAATTGTTTTTCTACACATACATACATGTTAGTAATTTGATATGAATGATAAAGTGTGCATTGTGAACAGGTCCTGCACGTGACTCATCTCGTCCCTGTGATGTGGTCGGCAGCTATTAAAAAGGACATTAATAAATAGTGTATCATCAACTATTTATATTGCAATTACGGCTCTTTAGCTTGTAGTAGCATAAAGTTTAATATATACCAAATATTACCTACAATATTGTCGTACCTTGCATACATTGTGAACATACCCTATGACTCATCTACATGTAGTCCCTGTGATCATTTTGTATCATCAACTATTTGTATTGTAATTGATGCTTGTTTGCTTGTTATTAGTTAATGATATGACAATTTCTGTAATGTTTATTTGTTCTGATATTATGATATCATTGTACATAGTGAATTGTAAGTCCTATTTAATACCCTTCTTTTTTTATTGCGGTATAAAAGTTTTACACATGAGCGCCAGCTGGCTGAATTTAGTACAATTTATAACTTGGGTTTATTATAACAGGGCTCGACACGTGCACTTGTCCTATTGCCCGGGGCAAGTAAACATGGATGTTGGGCTTGGTAAAATTTCATAAATGGCCTAGTTTGATAGCCCGATCTGGCAACTAAATTATTGGTCAACTACTTTGAGAGAAAAGCATAATTTCTTATGTGAAAATCTCATCTAGAAGTAAGTGGGCAAGTAAACTTTCTATTTGGGCAAGTGCAATTTGAAAAGTTATGATTTTACTTGCCCAAAGGGACAGTAAGGAAACAATTTATTGTGGAGGCTTGCTTATAATATAATATGTAAAATACACTAAATGCACAATTAAATAACAAAATACATAAGAAATTCCAAAATTTACATACAAATTCAGTTGTTGAGACGAGATCTCAGAGTGCCTTAAAATGATGAGCTGCGGAACCAGCTCAAATCTGACATCCATCTCCACAAACACAAGACTGTAATCAGAACCTGTATTTTATTCTTTATATATATATAAAAAACAATTATTTTATAAAGTTTTTAATTAATTTCTATTCTCTCCACTTTGTTATTTTTTTCTCTTTAATTTGTAGGATACAACAGATCCAGCTGTTGGGCCGAGATCTGCGAGGACCTGAACACGACAAGCTCTGGAACCAGTTGGAAGCCGAGATCCACCTCCACAGACACAAGACTGTGATCCGGGCCTGTAGGGGGCGCCGGGCAGCCAGAAGACGGATGCCCATGCCAAACGGACATGTAAGTTATGTTGTGGTCACACATCCCTGTATAAAGGGTGTTGTCATCACATATCACCCGTACTAGCGTAAACAGATGCCCGATGGATAAAAAAAATTGCAAAATCAAATTATCCGGTGGTGAAAGTTGTCTCGATCGCTGTACGCACAAAACTTTCCGCCGGATAAAACTACGGACATCGCCTGACAAGAAACGCATTCACCAAACATGAAACGTTGCAAGAAACATAATATACGAAAGGAGACAAACACTCAGATTGAAAATGTTGCTCTCCGTCGGGCGTCCGTTAATGCTATCTGGTGATATGTGACAATGGCTTTATGGTGACAATTGCCATAATTAGGGCCACATAAAGCAAATTTAGGAACAACCTTCTTTTTTTTCTGCACCCTAAACGCCCCGTTATACCCGAGCATTGCAAAACCACGGAATGGCCACATCAGACACTAGGCCGCTTCCTTTACTGAATCAAAAATCACGTCAGTCAGCAGGGCTTATTTTACATGGCAGAATTTAGAAGAATTTTTGTTTTTTAGCTAGAGCTGCCTTCCTCCATGTATATCCACCCAATAGCAACTGAATAGTCAGATTATTGTGACTAGAGTAGACCATGGCACTCACAACGGTTGAATTGAAATGTTCTTTTTAATGTGTATCGATCGAGAGAAGAAAATTTGTACTGACCATGAAAAATGATTACTTTTATTTTATAAACACTGCCAGATGTACTGTTCTTTGCCTTATGAAACAAACTGTACTTGTGTCAGAAAAGATGTTGCATTCTCAAAAGAGCTATTTAAAGCCAGGTTTTTTCAGGACCAGTCCTCATTGGGTTTAGCATGAAAGCTACATGTTCATTTTGTGAATTTGTTTTTATAGCATGCAGCTTACTTGTTTGTAGCTAGGCTTACATTGTGTAGACCTGTGTCATTATTTGTGTCATGTGTGAAACAAAACTTTATAGGCCGAAGGTGGGCAGCCCAGGAGAGTTCCCAAATCAATACAAGTGAGTAACGTCTCCATAGCAACTTGTCTATCACCTGTGCATTAAAACGCATTATGACAGCACACTATTTGTATTATGACATCACACCTAATGCATTATGACATCACACGTCATGCATTATGCACACTTCATGCATTATGGCATCACACATCATGCATTATGAAATCACACCTAATGCATTATGACATCACATGTCATGCATTATGACATCCCACCTTATGCATTATGACCTCACACATCATGCATTATGACATCACACCTAATGCATTATGACATCACACCTAATGCATTATGACATCACACCTAATGCATTATGACATCACACCTAATGCATTATGACATCACACCTAATCCATTATGACATCACACGTCATGCGTTATGACATGACACCTAATGCATTATGACATCACACATCATGCATCATGACATCACACCTTATGCATTATGACATCACATGTCATGAATTATGACATCACACCTAATGCATTATGACATCACACCTAATGCATTATGACATCACACCTAATGCATTATGACATCACACCTAATGCATTATGACATCACACCTAATGCATTATGACATCACACCTAATGCATTATGACATCACACATCATGCTTTATGACATCACACCTAATGCTTTATGACATCACACTGCATACATAAAGCTTGATTAGAAATTATATTAACATCATGGAAGACACATACATGTATGTATACTTCATGCACAAACTAACACAAATTTTTGTGAGTATCATATGAAGCTTTTAAAATAGGTGGCTTTCGCATATTATGTGTATATAATGTATATTATACATTGTATGCAGTCTCGTTTATTCAAACCGTTAAATAAATAAAACATAGAGAGAAACGGTCAATTCCGTGCAAAATGGTATCTGACTCCATGGAAGTGCATTAAAGCTTGTACATTGGGGCCCATTCGCATAATAACTTTTGTTCGACCGCGCCCAAGATATTCTGCAAATTCACACTGCACAGTCACATTACAAACCCAGAAATGATTTTAAGCATCCCCTCCCTGCCTCTTTTCTCATTCAGCGCTATTTGGTTGATAGTATCTTCTGTCTGCAATTTTGTTTTTACCGTCCGAGTATCTTTTGCTAATATTGATATTATTTCTTGATTTATGTTTGTTATCCAAACTTGCTACATTATTGTTCTTCCTGGCTGCAATTAATCACAACTTTGCGATCGATGGCAACTCTTTATATGCAACCCCTCTCAGGACAATTAACTTTTTTGAGTAATTCATTGTCAAATTTATTTTTTCTAACATATCCGCATAATTAGCCTCTGGAGAAGATTCTGCTAGGAACACAAATTTAGGCTCTATTATATTGACTCTCATTTTACCCTGACTACATAAAGTGGTGAAGTGTGATGTCATCTATGACGTCATAAACACCTATTTTTAGAATTTTCAAATTTGAACTTCATTTTCAGAAAGAGCATAACAAATAATGTCTAAATACTGAAAATCAATTGAATATGTTAAGTATTGGCTGAGATATGCCCATCCAAATGATTTTTTTGTCCAATAGGCAATCAGTGTTATAGTGCACTGGTTCATAACTGGTTCGTAACACTGATTGCCCATTGAAGTAAAATTAATTTGGATGGGCATATCTCAGCCAATACTTAACATATTCAATTGATTTTCGGTATTTAGACATTATTTTTCATGCTCCTTATGAAAATAAAGTTCAATTTTGAAAATTCTAAAAACAGATCTTTATGACGTCATGGCTTCTGTACTCTATAGGCATTATTATAGTAGATTTTTAAAGCAGTTTTCAGCAGTATTTTGCATCATATCTGCATTTTGGTAAATGGTAATTGATTTTGCCATGATTAAGGACCTACTACAGGTTCAAAGCTAGGCTCGTTTTGACTTACATTTTATTACTATATAACAAGCAGTTCACAGCGTTTTCCCCTCCATTTTCTTATATCCCTGTTTTGATAGATTTTACTAACATAAAATGCTTTTCAGAATACTGATTTGCCTCATTTACAAAGGCTTTTTTTGTTTTGGTCTCCCCTGGCAACTAAAATGTATTTTCGTGCTTGCTAAAAAATATTAATGCTCTGTTTTAAACTACCCACTTGGCTAACAAATATTCTAGTGACGTAAATAATTTTAAATGGTAGCTTTATACAATGATTTTCAGAATACGGACTGGTCAATACGGACCTGACAAATCAGTTGCCATTCATATAATTATGATCATCATTTCCAAAGTAAATTGCTAATATTTTGTGTTGCAAATTCTATTGTAGAATTATTTATTTATTATTTGCACGTGACTGGCTAAGATTGCATGCAAATGATAAACACAATTAAGTTGACAGCTCCATGATAACAATATTTGCTTGTACAACTGAAGATTTTGATGAATTTTATCTTTATTCCACGTACATTTATGGAGAAGTCTGCGACTCATATTACTATGTTAGTGTATGCATGTCTTGGTTTATGTGTGTGCATATTACATACACTTTTTTGTGCCAGGTCTACATGCATGTATGTACATGTATGTGTATTTGTTTGCTCTATACAGGGTGGCCCCCAAAAAACGGAACGGGGTACTTCCCAAAATATAGTAACAAAATGATCGTGTCCATCGGATAGAGTGTCCTTTCCAATGAAAAACGATACCAAGAACAGTCGTTTTGGACGAGTAGTTTTTGTTGTAGGACGTCTTAAGTGAGACCATGTCAGGTTCCAATTTTTGCCATTTTTTACCAAGTCACTGCCTGATAAATCGCACTTCGTGCCCGTCATATCATCGAGCAGCTATGCCCATTCTCTAGGCACACAGCTGAATGCACATGAACAATGGCTCGCGTAGTGCTCGTTGTTCGACGATATGACGGGCGGTAAGTGCGATTTATCAAGCACTGACTTGATAAAAATTGACAAAAAAGGGAACCTGACATGGTGTCACTCAAAGCGCCCTAAAACAAAAACTACACAACCAAAATGACTATTCTTGGTATTGTTTTCATTGGAAAAGACACCCTATCCGATGCACCTAATCACTTTGTTACTTTATTTTGGGAAGTGCCCCGTTCCGTTTTTTTGGGGCCACCCTGTATATGTAAGTGTGTGCATGTTCAATGTATGTGTAGTAATAGTTGGAACCTTGGTTTGTTTTATGTCCATTATGAATGCATGACTAAATGTATTTGTTTGTTGGTTGGTATCTTTGTCTGTTTGTATCTGTGTTTTTAGTTTGTTTGTTAGTTTGTGTCTTTCTTTATGTATGTTGTGCATGCCCACCTACATGTATGTGTTTGTATGTGTTTGTATTTTTTGTTGGTGTCTTCTATGCACGCATGCATTGCCTAAATGTATGTGTTTGCTTACAAGTTTGTATAGATTTTTGTGGTATGAAGTTTAATATATACATCCCCTATTAACCTAGAGGTGTTAATGCTATTTCCCTTTTCTTTGTTTCCTTTTCTTTCAATAATAGGAAGCGGCCATTAACAGCCGAGGGGTGGGTGATATCAGGGCTGTCCGACTGATGAAGGAACCCGAGGAAGGGCTGGGCATGTCTATCACAGTAAGTATCAAACCCTATTACCCCTTTTATATCATGAGTCAGAGACTGTCCCAATTGGTGAGTGGCCTTAACCCATTCACTACGAGATTCGGAAATCCCCATAGACGTTGTACATAGCCCACCCGGTTCCCGTAAGCAACGGGTTAACTGTAAGTAGTGAGTTATAGCAGTGAGTATACAATCCCTTTTACACCAAGTGAAAAAAACATTTACAGACCTGTCTAAATCTTGCCAAACAATCAGATTAATTAGACTGGATAAATATAAATGAACCATACAGTCATATAGTTTATACAAACCATAAATTTTGTTTATTTCCATTATTATCCACCTAATCAGGGCAAAATAGCTTTATTTCTCATTACTCTCAAGGTGGTTATATTGTTTGTGTGTCATCTCTCTTAAGATAGCAATATTCCTCAATATCTTCTCTTTCAGGGTGGTAAGGAGCATGGCGTTCCCATCCTGATATCGGAAATTCATCCCAACCTACCGGCCGACCGTTGCCAGGAGCTCTACGTAGGTGATGCTATCATCTCGGTCAACGGCATCTCTCTGCTGGATATGAAACATGCAGATGCTGTGGACGTCCTCTCGCAACAGGTATGAACGGTATTCTATGCCAGCCTCTACAAGTTATTATTTGAATAAGCCAAAATATAGTGTGTATTTAAATATCCTGGACGTCCCCCCTAACGGTGGTAACTTTGTGTAGCTCAATGTAGGTGATGCTATCATCTCAGTCAACGGCATCTCTCTCCTGGATATGAAACATGCAGATGCTGTAGATGTCCTCTCGCAGCAGGTACGCAGGGCTCAAATGTAGCACTGACTTCCTGACCCAGGGCCACTAAAATTAGGTCTGGAGCCAGCAAAATGTCATTAATCCAAAGCTTACTTAATCCAAATGTTACTTTCCCAAGTGGTCAACCATGACTGTATAGTTAAAAAAGTTGAAGTCCTTCCCGTGCCAATTTTGGCACATAAGGCGGAGCCTATCTCCGATTCATTAGCCCTAGGCCCCACGTCTACTAAATGAAGCGAAAGCTAGAGAAGGGGGCCAGTCCTCATGTAACTTGTGTGATTAACTTTTCCTTCTCCATTCTATAAATGCCGAGCACCTGGCTAGAAGGCAGAAGGTACCATTTTTTAAAGTCTTTGGTGTGACCCGGTCTGGGATCAAACCCGAGACCTCCCGTGCATGAGGCGGACACTCTAAAACATGTTTCCCTTAAAATGACAACCCAAAGTTGGTTGCTGTTGATACACAGATGCAGATTCAACACTGGCAAATACGGTTGTCAATTTCCGTCATTACCATCTGTATGATATTTAGGATTGGGAGATTCTACACTCTCTGAATCATCTGCATTAAAGGGATAGTTGAGTTTTAGTGTAGAGGGCACTTCACAAAATATTTTTTGTGACATAATGAAAAACTGACTGTCAAATTTGAAAGAACATACAATTTTAATGACAGAATAAACTTTATTAGATCAAAATCGGTTCAGAAACGGCTGAAATATCCATAAACATATTTTTATTCAAAAGTCTCCCGGCCAGGGGACATTTTGACTTTTTAGAAAAATTTCGAAAAAATGCTTATAGACTACTTTGAAAAAAATCTAAATTGGTTTTTTAAAAGTTGTTGATGATATCTCTATTGAATCATTATTTTAACAAAACATCAAATGCACAATTTGTAACTCTTGAGTTGTTGTTTTTTTAATGATAACAGGGGTTGTACTTAGTCGTTTGTAATTGTGTATACTTTTCGAGCATGCTGGAGTTATAACTATTAGTTTGTACCGTAATGGTGCAGGTTTTGGTTACTAAAGTTAAGTTTGACCAATACTCAACTATCCCTTTAATGGACATAATCCACTTTCTCTTTCTCTTCTCATCGCATTCAGGAAGGAGAGATCATGCTGAAGGTTCAGTTTGTTGCTCCCGACTCGGACAGCGACGACGACGACGACGAGGACGATGAGGACTACGAGGAGGAGGATGAGAATTTCATGCAGAATGGGTACAGGTAGAGAATGTTATGCATTCTTTCATATAACATTTTAAAACTTTTTGTTCAAAGTTTGTGCAAGCCTTCTATATTTTTTCTCTCTCTCTTACATTTTATATAACAGTTGTACATTTTATTTTCTAAGTTTGCACAAGGCTACTGTGTTTTGTTTTTCTCTCCCTCTTCTGGTAGAGAAAGTGATACGATACCTTCTTTCATGTAACATTTGTTTATTTAATTTTCAAAGTTTGTGCAAGGCTGCTATATTTTTGTTATTATCTCTCTCTCTTCTGGTAGAGAAAATTGCATTCTTTCATATAACATCGTTAACTTTTTGTTCAGAGTTTCCTCAAGGCTTCTAGATTTTTGTTTTTCTCTCTCTCCTGGTAGAGAATTCTAACATATAATATTCGGTTTGTGCAAGACTTCTATATTTTGTTTTTCTCTCTCTTCTGGTAGAGAAAATAGCATTCTTTCATATAACATTTGTTAATTTTATTTTCAGTGTTTGTGCAAGATTGCTGTATTTTGTTTTTCTCTCTCTTACTTCTGTTTTTGCTAATTTGTTGTGTATTTGGCTCTATTCTGCCCCTCTATTTTGTAAACCATACTTCCTCTTCTTTCAGAATATGATATGACTGCCAACAAAATATATATATTTTTGCTGACTGTTTTTCAAGCTCGCCTTCACATATAGGGAACCAACACCCATCAAATAATAGTTCTAGTAGTCTATTCCACCAAAAAGTTCAGATACATAGGTTTCCAGAAAAAATGTATAATTTGAAAACTCACCATCATACTATAATTATGTGTTTGTGTCTGTTAAAGAAGACTAGTTCCTTTACAGGAATTGACACACTTGCAAACGTTTTGCGCGTAAGGCCATGTTAAGTTCTTTAGGTTTGGGTGATTAATTGCATTGTTCATGAATTACATAACCTTTTTGCAAGATATTGGACATCAAATAACGGTACTAAAACAAATAAGCCTGTGCTGTTGTTTGTGTGATGGTCCCCTTTAAATTATACTCTATTCAAGATTATGGCAGTTTTTAAAATAATTTTGGGGGAGCTTCTTTTTGTTTTGGCATTCGAGGTGCTTTATGTGAATTGCCCATGGCCTAATAGGGTAACTTTCCCTCGTCTAAGTCTAATAACATGCCATTTATTTAATTGTCTAGATGATTGTGTTAATCAACATTATTCGTCTATCTTTGATTGTAATCAGGTATCGGTCAGCGTCAGAGGAGACGATACCCAACGGATCGGACCAGGGCCCTCAGTCCAGCAAGCAGACCCCTGCGAAGACACCCACAGGTCAGTTCAAATCATTACAGCGAGTAACTATAATGGGATCTACATGTTGTAACATTGTCCAAATCCAATTGGAATTCTAGCAGTTATTCCCTGATGTGTAACAAAAGAAGCCTGGGACAGGTTTGGGTTTTTCAAATTTCCCTTTCGTTAAAAAGATATTTACGATTGAAGTGTTCAGATGTTCAGCTATCCACTGGATAGACGTAACCATGTACAAAGTTAGTGCAATGAGTTAGTGAATATCTCTTTGCATTTTTGCTCATTACTCGGCCATATAACGTCCATTGAACTTGAAACTTTCACGCAATACCCAGTGGACATTTCAGATAACAACAATATACATTTTATCAACCATTCATCACTTTTTGCACATGTCAGCAAAGTTACTAGATCCCTTAACGCGATTTTATATAAAAACAAACGGGGGACAGTTTGGATTTGTTATTATTATAAACATTATTTTTAAACCACAGCCAAAGATATATTATATATAAATATGAAATAAAAAATTTACATTGAAAATGTTGCTTTCTTCACTAGGTACCCCAGGGCCAAGACAGGACGCCAGCACCAACACTGCATCACACGACCCTTCAACGTCCACCACCACCACCACCACCGCCACATCAACCTCAGTGGCAACAGACGACCCCGCCACGTCTGCCACGCCGCAGCAATCCCACAAGGCTTCAGCCGCCTCCTTGGAGCCGGAGGAACCCATCTCGTCGCGGTCACCCATCAAACTGCCCAGGAACATGTCCCCAGCCATGCAGGGGGAGGGGGGTGACTCTACCCCTCCCACGCCCTCATCGACAGGTAGGTTGTTAAGGTAGCTTGTCTAGAATACTCCCTAGGGAGTGGAGAGAGTGTGCATGAAGTATTAAATTAAATTGTCAGAATTATGTCCCTGGACATGTAGACAGGGGGAGGGGGGCAATTCTACCCCTCCTACTCCCTCATCTACAGGTGTACAATGAGTAGATGTATGTTTGTAATGCTCCCTGGGGAGTTGAGAATGTGAATATTAAGAGGAGATTAATCTAACCCTAGATTAGAACGGCCAATGTTGTTTTTACCCCCATCTTTTAATTTTTCCTTTTTAATATTTTAAAATAATTCTCTTGTCATCGTTATCATTAGGCTGTTTTCGCAAATGCGACGGGAGCATTCTAGTAGCACTCAGTGCGAAAATTTCCGCGTATCGTCCAAACCTACAACGGTATTCGGCTGAATTAGCGTCGGGTGTAGAGCGAGTATGGAGCGGCGTGGTCAGCCCATACTTCAATAGGTCAGCCAATCAGCGCGCTTGTTCACTCGAGCAAGGAGACGTTCCGCGTATTCTTCACTGCGAAACTGCAAATAGATCACGACGGTAGCCTGAGTACGGGGACGGTCACAGCTGATTCAATTTCAGCGAAAAGTCGCTATTATCTACACCTTTAGAGCCAAGGCACGAACAGCAGTTAAAGGAATCCAGCAGTTCTGAGCAAGTTGCAGCTGACTCGAGTAACAAGTAAAAATTTGTAATATGTTCTTGTTATTTATCAGTATTTAATCCTTCTTTGTATATAAGTACTCTAATAATAATTAACTATTCTTCTTTTCTCATTTTTTATCATGTTCATTCCAGCTTCTGAGCCGAGGCACGAACAGCAGTTGAAGGAATCCAGCAGTTCAGAGCAGGTAGCGGCTGAGCAGGAGGGTGACCAACCATCACCAGCTGGATCAGTCAAGTCTCTTGAAGGTGCTACAGCAGGAGCATCAGAAGCAGGAGCAGGAGCAGCCTCATCGACAAGCGAAGCAGAAGCACCCTCATCATCTACTTCAACTCCTGCAAAGACACCCCCAACTTCTGCGACTCCTGCCAGTCCCGCAGTCTCCAGTTCAAGTCCAGGAGCTCCAAAGACACCCAAGAGTAAGGGGAGTGCATCCAGCGATGCGTCAGGGTCTCCGATGATGACCGTGGGCACCATGGCGGCGCACGCCATCCAGGCTTTCCAACCAAACCCCGACAATGGCGACGACGGTGACCTGCAATATGATGTCTTCTCGGGGTAGAAACTTAGCAAGATTCTGTTTAATTTGTTATCTAGGATCCTCAAAGACACTCTTAAAGGGATTTAGTAACTTTGTTGATATATGCAAAAAGTGATGAATGGTTGATGCAATGTAGTGATGTTCACAAACTTATTGCACTCACTTTGTACATGGTGTTCGCGATCCGTTGGATTATTTAACATCTGAACACTTCAATCGTAAATATCTTTTTAACGAAAGGGAAATTTGAAAAAGCGAAACCTGTCCCATGATTTTATTGTTAAAACGAATACAACAAGGTATGAGGGAACCGCTAGAATTACAATTGTATTTTTAGGATTTGGACAATGTTACTAAGTCCCTTTAATATGTCTTCTTGGGGTAGAACTTAGCAAGATTCTGTAGAAAGCTTTATCCTAGAGTCTCAAAGACACCCAAGGGTATAGGAAGTGCATTCAGCGATACCCCGGGGTATGTACAAGATCAACTTTAGTATCTTTATGAAACACCCCCATTGTCAAAAGGCTATGGAAAGGGCGGCAAAGTAATACTATTACTCTCATCATTCACAAGTACTCATAGGTGAATGTTCAATGTTGCAGTATTTCTGGACAGAACATAGTCTTTATATAGAGCAATCCTTGATCTTGTTTTGTTTTATCCTTGTAATATTATGAAACGCGGATATTATCAGAAAAAACTTAATGGATTTCCTCGTCCTATTACACTGTCTATTCAAATGTTTGTCTTTCTTCGTTTCCGTTATTGATTGCAATTACTTAATTATTATTTTAGATACCAAAAAGTAAGTCCTTTTTTCTTTCATTTAAATCCTTTTTATGAAATTGCAATTTATTTTATTTAATTTCACTCAAATTTAATTTGACTTTTGTTTTTATTTAACAGTACAAATATTTTACTATGAAAAATAGATTTCATAGTACAAATATTTTGTTATTGTGAAAGGAAACATTTGCCATTCTAAGTGGCATTTTTTGGAAGCATGGATAGTAAAAGAGGCTGTTACGTTGCTACTGTAATTGCGATGAAACATGAAATATGTTTTTCTTTGTTTTTTTTATACAGTTTTGATCTAATTTGTGCTGCATTTAAACAGCAAAGTCTGTTTATTTTGTATTTGAAAAGTTATGTACAAATTGAGACGGTAATAATACTAATAAGAGTATTTTTGTAGTAATAGACATAGCCATATTATTTTTTTTGTGCAAGTGATGAAAGTTCCATGTAAATATTAAAACTGAATATAATATAAATGATTGTAATATATCGAGTGGCTGTATAAATTTAATAGCTTGACGCAATTTATGTGATACACACAATTATTAGAAAAATGCAGAAGTTCTGTGTTACTCTTCTTTTTTTTCAAGAAAAACTGGTATTCAGTGAATGTTCATTCTTCCACCTTATGCTATATTGTGTTGTGAAATTTCTACAGTGGAACCTTGTTATAATGAGAACCTTAGAACAATGAAATTGGGCACGGGCGTAGATATGACATTGATACCCATTCAAGTGGGGGTGGATGATCTATTCATTCATCCCCCCCCCCCCCCCCAGTTGAATATGTATTGGGTAACTCGCTACGCCCGTGAAATTGGGCAATTCCAGCATCACAGACTTTACACATTTTTAGAATGTTCATGACTTTCCAATACCACTGCTATAACATGAACCTTCGTATCGTCTTGCTTTTACTTGGATTATAAAGCAATGGCCAAGTTAAAATACACTACAAGATTCAGACAATTTTCTCTATTTCGTTCTTCAGTTATTTCACAAAATGTGCGCCGTCACGGACATTACATATTTGGCTGAAATATGTAATGTCTGCAACTATGCACATTTTATGGAATAACTGAACAATTAATGACACATATTGGCCATTGCTTTGTAATCAAAGTAAAAGCTAGACGATAGAAAGGTTCATCTTTTAGTTGTAGTGGTATTGGAAAGTCATACAAATTCGCTGGAAATGCCCAATAACCTTTTTATGACTTGGTAAACAAAAACAAACAAAAAAGGAAGAAAAAGAACTTGGGCCATGAAAATTATCTTGTTATATCAGGGTTAAAAAAGAAAGAATTAACAAATGTAAAGTCCTTTGCATTAGGTGATTCTTTCGTTAGTTTGATTTCCACCATCGTGGTAATCAACTCGGTCACATTCTTATCAGTTTGTGACAGTTTTGTCACTACTGTCAACAATCCCAGCTGTGTTTACTGCCCCCGAGGCCCAGTGCGATCACAGAGAGAAGGACATGTGGATGTAGTGTGGCAAGATCGGTAGAGCGCGCGCTTTCTGATCATGAGATCCCGAGTTCGAACCCTGCCCACTGCCTTTGTCCTTCAGCAAGACAATTTATCCACAGTTGCTGCTCTCTACCCAGGTGTATAAATGGGTACCATGGTCGGGTGTTAATTAGCCTTTGCGCCATCATCAGTGGCAGCACGGCTAGTATGCTCCCCGGGGAGTTGAGAAAGTATGCAATATCATTGTGTGGGTTTGAAATGTACCTGATGACCATGGGTATTAATATTAATATGCGCGGTAGAATATATACACATAGTTTCCGCGCTCTATAAATGATTTATTATTATTATTATTATTATAAGTGATAAGAAAGTGTCAACACTGATACAAATCTCCTGGATGCAGGCTTGAGAGCGGAAAACTCGCACCGCTTGTCAGGCCCTCAGAAGCGGTTTTCAGCAAGCGATAAAATTACGTCATGGTATTAGAGCTCTTTATAATGAGGTTCCACTGTATCAAATGTAAATGTCATTGTTCATTGTACCTATGCCATAAAAGATGTGAATGTGCAGTATTTTTTTCATCTATAATAATTCAAGAGCATAAATCAATCGTGCTTTTGTGAATTAAGGTGTGTGTGTGTCTGTTGAGTTTGATGTGCTAATCAAAACTAATTTTTGTTATGTTGTGTCTATTTTTACGGTAAAATATAACATGTTTCTTGTTGCATGGGTACGGCATTCAAATAGTCTCAGTTTTCACTCTATTATTAATAATAATAATAATAATGCCATATTTATAACACACATCATGCATGTAAGAAAGGGAACATACAAAGTCAAGTTTTGTACACTGTTGTAAGTGTCCGTTCCCATGGTGAAGTATCACAGTTCGTTTACAGTAGCATGATGGGAAAAAGTTGTGGTTCCCATAAAAAAAATTTGTTTTGAATAATCGTATGATCAGTTGAAATGCTGTATTAATTCATCGAACAATCAACTGAATTATTGTACAATGACTCAATTGATCATCAACATCTTTATGTTACGAGGCACTGAAGACTTTTGTATGTAGATATGTAATACAGATATTCAGTCTTTTGGCTTTACATAATAATATATATATGCAGAGCTTGACACTAGCACTTACCAACTTAACACAGGTCAAGTAAAAATTATTAGTGTCTGGCAAGTAAAATTTAATAAATTGTCAAATTTGTTTGCCCGATTTGGCAACTAAGTAATTGGTCAACTGCATAAGAACAATGTAATTTCACATGTAAATGTCATCTGGAAGTAAGAGGAAAGTAGAATTTCAAAGTTAATGATTATACTTCCCCGAACGGGGCAGTAGAGAAAAAAAGTTAGTGTGGAGGAGGTATACCTAGCGGATGCCAAAATGTTTTCTGCCGTCACTTGTATCATGTAGTTGCAGGGTGCAATTGTGTGCAATACTTATAATGAGTATATTCTAGCTTTATTAGAGGTACAATGTACTACATGTACCTGTGATAATGTCTCATTGCATTACAACAAATATGTATGTAGTAAACCAGTACTGTATACGCCATATATTTCGCGTACATACATTTTCACGAATCGGGACTTTACGACAATATCGCGAGTGGTTGAATTTGTGTTCAGCTGTTACCAACACTTATTCATGACTGTCTTGAGAGAAATGCTAGTGCAGTAATGCATGCATTACATATACTAGTATTGCTTTGCATTTGGTGTCGATATTTTAGCGTGTTGTTAATTTTGCAATTCACAAGTGCTTCGCGTAAATAAAACCCTCGCGAAATATATGGTGTATACAGAATGCACAGACGTGTCAAGCTTCAGTAATATTCAATTTTTTCTTCCCAGGCTCACAAATGATAATCTAGGGGCAAAATCACGACTGAAAATTATTCTGCAATGATTTGAACTATTTTCCAAAAGAATACTACTGTCATGGGGCTATTTCGTAACCCAATGGGGCACTTTATATTTTGGGGGCCAAGTTACCCTGAAAGGTGAATGACAGTAGTGGGAAACGCCCCACCCCCCAAAAATGAAATGTACGCTCTTATTACCAACCATGTGAAAGAATATAATTTTACTAATATGGGATTATACAAATTTGGCCAAGAAACCACCTAATAATTGATATATTTGCATAATTATAAAATTGATCTACTGTACATTGATATCGCCAACGCGGAATCGCCATACGCAACGTGCAAATAACCTTGTGCGTTACACGAGGACTTCGCTATACGGGCTTGTCCCCGGCTTGTCGATATCTCCAGCCCAGCGCTAGCGGCGTGGACAGGTGCGAACGGGCGGTGGATTGATAAATTTCACGGGCGGGTATTGGATTTCTTCCGATATTTCTGTATTTAACGATGCTTAGGTTCGGATTTTAACACACAAGCCCTATTTAAATACTTATTCAACAATATTGATCAATATAGATGTTTTCCGCTACTTTCCCAAAACTGGTATTGGGCTCCCTCTCCCTTTCATTTCATAAATTTAAGATTGTAACTGCCAGTGAAATGAGACAGTAAACTGCATTTGCAACTCACTATGTGTATTATGTGGCAGTCGAATAAATATATAATGTAACTTCATGTACATGTACATGCTTCGTTGTAGATGATACTATTAATGAATTAACACTGCAATATATTCATAATTGTAACATTTATTGAATGTGATTAATGTCAACCAGTATGTATTTAATTTGAATTTGTAAAAACAAAATATTTGAAATATTGATGAATTGCAACAAAATATGTGGAATAAAAAAACACAGTATGTTATCTCCAGATTCAATGTGAAATCTAGTTGTCTTTTAAGTGATCTAGTACCTATCAGCGAAAAAATTAATATTTTTATTTCGGGGGCTCCATTTTCGGGGGCTACTTTTCCAACTTTCGGGCTCTTTTTCAAATTTCAGGGGCTACTAATAAGCTATAATGCTGTAAGTGATCATTTTATAAGCATTTTATCACAATCCAAACAGAAAAATCCCACAAAAAATCCCGAAAAAAAAAAAAAATAAATAAATAAATGTTCGGGGGCGAATTTTTTTTTTGGGGGGGGCCGATTTTGATTTTTTCAAATATCTCCATAATAATCATGGATATATTTAAAATTGGATCAATGAAATTGGTGATTGAAGTCTCAAACATTACTCTTTACAAATCTCTTTACATTAAATCAATGCATTTTATTACTGTTACATCAGTAGACATAGACATTTATTAATCAACATGATTATCAACATGATTATCAACATGATTATACAATCGTAAAATATGATTCATCCAGTCAAATACTGAAACCGCAGATTTCATCTTGGGTTTGTACCATCGATTTTATATCGATGGTTTGTACAGGTACGACGGAGATGCATGCATCGTCAATACACATGATCACTGTATGGTTAATAGACCGCTTCGGTAATGTATGCAAATAATATGCGCATGACGTCAGACTCCCCGTCGTCAAGCTCAACAATAGTAACCATGTCCGGCAAGCTAGCTAGCAGGACATGGTTACTTTTGTTAAGCTTGCCGACGGGGAGTCTGACGTCATGCGCATATTATTTGCATACATTACCGAAGCGGTCTATTCAGCCCCTACATTCACAAATAAATAGAGTACCAAAGTGTGACTTCACATCTATTCATTGCCATATCAGGCAAGCTAGAAACTTCTGACTTAGTAGAACAGGCTATCATCCAGCTTCAACCCACTACCAAAAGCCCAAATGAAAGAACAACTTGTTTTATAGAACCATTTGTGACCTTACACCAAAAAACAACCAATAAGTCGGGAAAACTGATTGTGCTGCTTTTCATAAAACATTAAAATAGAAGTCATTACCTTTAAAATGGTATATCATTCGTCATATTTGGACTAAGCAATCCCTCTCAAAATGAACGCCAAACATTTGGAATATGGCTGAAGCATTTTTAAAGTAAGGGAGAAACGGGCCATTTAAAAGATCAGTTTCCAAGCGCTGTAATAAGATCACATTATTGGATGAAAAGATAAAATATTTAAGCATGATTTCCAACGCTCAAAATGTTACAGAAGCTAGATTAAAATATGCTTATTCAGGAAATACCAAAATCCTAAATCTCATATTTTGAACAAAATTTGACTATTTTAGCTAATAAAAGAGAAACTACCACAGCGACATAACGGTCGTTTTGTGGTGTTGGGTCACATTTACTATGAATATAAACAAAAGAATATGACATCACTACTTCGGTACACTATCATTGAGTGTAACTGTAGAAGCTAACTCCAGGGCCCCATTTCATAAAAACTTTTCCCATTGTTGTAACTGTCCAATGATTGTAACTACTATGGCAACAGCCAATCAGCATTGAGGATTATAGCTGTTGCCATGGTAGTTACAATAATTGGAAAAGTTTTATGAAACAGGGCCCTGTAGAAGCCTTAGACTTTTGGCAAGGCCTGTCCACCTTAGCGTTAGTCTCACTTGTGTGATTAAAATTTAATTGCGGCGATTGAATGTGTGATTATCCACTCGCAGTAAAGTGCAAGCGCATTATCGAACTGCGAACTGCTTATGTCAGATGACCAGGTAATACATCTATTCACTTGGAGATATGATCAATAATATTAGGTACCATATAAATCCAAGTATACTATTATTGCAGAACTAACTGCAGATTATCGCATACATAATTATGTAAACGCAGCCCATCGTGAGAGCGGCAACAATTTCGAGCCGTTCCAAAAACAACAAGCATATTTGCAGGTATAATCACGTTTTACTACAGACAATTTTGCATTGATTCAAGAGCACATATATATGTGAAACTTGCTTTCGCAAAGAGCACTTGAAAACATAATAAATAAGAAAATAATGCAATTATATACACACGCAAGACACATTTGGAGCAATGAAATAGAAGTTTACACACTGAAACAATTACTGAAACTAAAAGTGATCATCCATTAACTTCGTCAAATTCAACCAAAATTATTTGGAGCTTTCACACTTCTCTTGTACCTTGCTGTTTGGCTTATGGAACAGAAGAATGACATGGGTTTTGATTTGTCAAATGTCTCCCTTGTTATGGATATATTTTGGATTGAATTGGAAATCAAGATTTAGGAACACATCGTGATAGAGTAGTAGGTAGTCAAATTATTCAATTTTGGATACTTCAATCGTCCATAGTATCCAATTTTGGATACTTTGCGCGAACAATCATAATAAAATACGACATCAATTTTCACTTTTTTCACTAGGTAAACATTGTTCTTTTTCTACAAAAATATTACACATCATTCAGAAGAATCTTGCAGTGACATTGGTATCTGACTGAAGTGTCAAATATCACTTTTAGAAGAATCTTACAAAGTTAACGGATCACTTTTAAAGTCACATTTCTAAGTACATTACCTTCTTATAACGAAGGCTATAATTTTTTCCCTGTATTACAGGAAACAAATAAATCGTGATTTCCAGAATTAAAATAAATTTACAAGTATGGTAAGTTTGGTATAAAACGCATGCCTTCAATATCTACGGACATGCATAAGCCATTAACTCATTCAGGACTGGTCTTATCAAATTATGTTAGGCCGGCCTAGGATCTATGGAAAATGTATGTGATAGCAAAATTAAATCGTCTTGCGCAATTACGTCAAACAATAATATCAAATGAACAGTTCATCCTAGGTGTATATAGTGTATAGAAAACAGGGAAAGTGGCCATTGTAGACAGATTCCATAACCTTCTTTTCTCTACATGGGATTGCTTTTGGCTGGCTGCTAGACAGGTGAACACTAAGACAGGTTTGAAAGTATATTACAGAGCCCTAGCTGCCATACACAGACGTAGTGTCTGGAATTCACAAAGGAGGTTTACATAAACCATGGTCTACATCTATGAAGTGCTGCTTGTAGACAAGCGAAACAAATTACTAAATTTATAATGATATGACCGTTAGTGCTTGCTAACCAGCTAACCAGCATATTCCACCATCTGAGAAGATGGACATTCATTTGGTGCCTTTAGCAAATGTGTAGCATCAACATTTTCAACAAGAAAGGAATGTACATTCTTTCTACATCAGTTTACAAATGGCACTCCATAGATGTAGACCATGGTTTACACAAACCTCCTATGTGAACTCAGTTTGTTTAACCCATTCAAGACTTCTTGAGCTTGGTATAACATGCATTCTCCAATGACTCCATTTTGGGGAGCAGTCCTGAATGCCGTGAATGGTTTAATTAAAGGGTACCACCACCCAAAAATAATATTCTTATAAATGAAAGGTAACATCTTTAGTATTTCATTCCATCAACAAGTTCACAAAAATATGTTTCCAGAAAAAGAAAAAACCAGAACGTCAATGACGTAGCGCTCATCCGGCATCTCGCAACATCAAATATCGCAAATTTCATGTGGTACACTTTTCAACTGGTCAAAAAATAAAAATGTGATGCCCTGGAAGGGACATAAAAATTAATAAAAAATAAATAAATAAATAAATTTGACGCCCCAGAAGGGACATGGGGAAAACAAAATAATAAATAAATAAAAAAAAATTTAAAAATAAATTTAAAAAATAATAAATGTTAACAAAATATAAAAAATAATAATAAAAAAATAAATAAATAAATAAATAATAAAAATAAATAAATAAATAAATAAATAAATAAATAAATAAAAAATTACCATAGTTAATTCATGGAGAAAAATTTCAAAATTCTGTGTAGAAGTTTAGTGTACCAAAGTTAGCTCTACCAGATAAAGCAAACCAAATCAAAATCGGTCGAGAAATGAAGGAGAAGAAGCATTTTTTGTGATTTTTGGAATAAATTTGCATAAATTACCATAATTAATTAATGGAGAAAAATTTCAAAATTCTGTGTAGAAGTTTAGTGTACCAAAGTTAGCTCTACCAGATAAAGCAAACCAAATCAAAATCTGTCGAGAAATGAAGGAGAAGAAGCATTTTTTGTGACTTTTGGAATAAATTTGCATAAATTACCATAATTAATTAATGGAGAAAAATTTCAAAATTCTGTGTAGAAGTTTAGTGTACCAAAGTTAGCTCTACCAGATAAAGCAAACCAAATCAAAATCGGTCAAGAAATGAAGGAGAAGAAGCATTTTTTGTGATTTTTGGAATAAATTTGCATAAATTACCATAATTAATTAATGGAGAAAAATTTCAAAATTCTGTGTAGAAGTTTAGTGTACCAAAGTTAGCTCTACCAGATAAAGCAAACCAAATCAAAATCGGTCAAGAAATGAAGGAGAAGAAGCATTTTTTGTGATTTCGAATAAATTTGCATAAATTAGCATATATAATGAATTTCATGATTCTGTGTAGAAGTTTTAAATCCCCCTCCTAGCCCTATCTTATGAAACAATCAGAATCAAAATCGGTTGAAAAATAACGAAGAAGAAGCATTTTGAAAACTGTGGACGGACGGACGGACGGACGGAAGGACGGAAGGACGGAAGGACGGAAGGACGGAAGGACGGACGGACGACGGACGCCACGGCATGGCATAAGCTCATCGGGCCCTTCGGGCCGGATGAGCTAAAAAATTGGAAAACGCATCACCATTCTAAAGCATGTGTTCATGTACGAGACTTTGTCCAGAGCGAACGAATCGCCCAGGATTCTAATGTCTCCAAACGTACGCGAGAATAGCATTGGCGCACTCGCAAATGTTTGGCCCGTATGGAACCAGGAAATAGTAGTGGTTCCGTAAGTGGTGGAAATTAATTGCTTTGTTTATGAATTACACAACCCTTTGCAAAATGTTGGGTATCTATTTGATATCACAAAACGGTACCAAAACACATAATTATGTGTTGTTCTTTGCCTGGTGGTCCCCTTTAAGCAAGGGTAGATAATGAGGTTCATTAGTTTACTTGAACAAAATCACACAAAAATAGTCACACAATAACAAAATGGAAAATTAAAGAAAGACATAGCGGAATTTAGGAGTTGTTACAGCTAGTGGATTCAAATGATAATTACTGATGTTTTTACATGTACTATTTTAACTTGAAGATATTTACATTCTACATGATTAACTACTATATTTGTTTATTTGAATCTGTTCAAATTACATTGAGGCATTTAATTGCAGCATTTAAATATCATTATGTGCAACTTTTGTTTTGTTTCATTAACCCATTCAGGGGGGTGTTTCACAAAGATTCAAAGTTGAACTTGACAAATTGTTGTAAAAGTCCTTTTCAAAAGCATTAAAATTAATGTTGATTCAACTCATTGATATTTTCTATTATCAAGGAGATTTTATGTTCCTGATGAAAAGGCTACAAATGGCTACAAATGGCTTTTCATGCTAAATAGGTCCAACTTAGAGTTATGTTCCACTTTATAGGATCTTTGTGAAACACACCCCAGGACTGATCCCGAAAATACTTGGGCTAGGGTCTATGGAAAATACATGTTATAGCAAAATAAATCCGTCCTGAACGGGTTAATATGCATTATTGAGCATTAAGACAGTACAATGTATCCCTATCATACAACCCTTTCAGGCCTGGTCCCGAAAATACTCAGTCTTGGGTCTATGGAGAATGCATATTAAACCAAAATCAATCAGTCCTGAACGGGTGAGAAATAATACATAAATCATTAATATATTGACAGCAACGTCAATAATAATAATATATGAACATTTATAAAGCGCAGCTACTATATATATATACTCTACTGCGCTTAAATAATTATTTAATTATTATTACCCATGGTCATCAGGTACATTTCAAACCCACACAATGATATTGCGTACTTTCTCAACTCCCTGGGGAGCATACTATCCGAGCTGCCACTGATGATGGCGCTAAGGCTAATTAACACCCGACCATGGTACCCATTTATACACCTGGGTAGAGAGCAGCAATTGCGGATTAATTGTCTTGCTGAAGGACAAACGAAGTGGGCCTACACAGGGTTCGAACTCGGGATCTCACGATCGGAAAGCGCGCGCTCTACCAATCTTGCCACACCACATCCACAAATAAGGCCCATCAAGTACAGCAAAGGAGAACAAATCGTGTTTGGAATGATGAGGTTTAAATACAAAGAGAGCTGAAATCACATGAACATTTGTTGCAGAATATCTACATCCTTTGGTTTGCATTTAACTGGAAGAGTTTGTCAACCGCAATTCATAGAATCCAAGACTATCTCATCGGTTTATTCTGTCTATAAAATACATCCTTCATAATAAGTGTGCAGAATCAACAAGACATGGAGGATATACCAAGCGTCCAAACTCAACATTTTTCTTGACTGGTCCATTCGGGCACGTATAAAAGCTCTGATATTACTTGCCCAAATGGAGAATGCACATATGCCCACATACTTCTAGATGTGATTCACACGTAAGGAATAACATTAGACTAAAAGCACCACTTGAAGCAATGTAAAATGTACTTGTAGCAATGAAACAATACCCCATCGTCCTAAATAAACTAAGCATCCTAAAAAACTTAGTCCTAAATAAAACTAAGCTAGTAGAATTTCTCGAATATTGGTCTAGATTCCTTTCTGTCATTTCTTCCAGAAGTGTGGTGATCGTGAGTAAGTTTTCGTTGCAAGTTCTTCAACCTCTTGTACATATAACCAGATTGCATCATGACCAGCTCCTTTAATAATATTCATATGAATATTTCATGATCCAAGGATTTAGTACAAGCAGCTGGTCAGCGTGTCAACAAGCTTCTTCAACTAGAGACTTTTAGTACCAGACCAGATTCATTTCTGTCATATCTTTCTCAGAAGTGTGGATCCTGAGCTAGCTTCCGTTTGTTCTCGTACCATTTGTTCATGACAGTTAACGGTAGAAACTGAATGCCCGGCTGCTTCAACTAGTGTTTTAATACCAGAGTATATATTTTTCCCCTGTCATTTCTTCCAGAAGTGTGGATCCTGAGCTAGTTTTCGTTGGAAGTTCTCATACCATTTGTTCATGACGGTCGCCGGTAGAAACTGGACGCCCGGCTGCGGTGACATCTGGTCCTGAGTGAGCGCAAACGACGACGCAAAGTTGTAGAAGTTTTCTAACATCTTCTGCGTAAACTCCACTTTGGAATCCACAGTTGATACCTGGATAAAATATTTAAAAAACATGGAAATAATAATAAGATTAATGTTTTTATATGAAATTAATCAATTAAAAGATTCTAAAGTTCTAGAAATATAAATTAAGTCAATGTATTTAAGCAAACTGCAAATAATGTGAATTCCATGTAGGAATCTATAGTGGATACCCGTATTAAGATAACAAATATTCACAGAAAATACCAATCAAATATAATTAAAGTAAGGTTCTAACAAGAACAAAACATTGTGAATTTCATATCTTAGGAATCTACCGTTGATATCTTATATGGCTCAGTAAAACAACACAGAAAATACCAATAAGATATCCAAGTATTATGTTTATGCTATTTATTTATAAATTTTAAAAAAGTAGGAAAGTACTGTTCAACTGTTCTTTGAGGAGTGAGGGGGGGGGGGGGGGGGGTGGGCAAGCAGGGAGAGGGGGAGATGGGTGAGGGATATTGGGAAAGGGGGAGGGAGGGGTGCAAGGGGATGTATTTCTGACCTGTGTTTAATAGCTGAAAGTGTTTGCCTATATATCTGGCCCAGTGTTTCTATTGCAAAGCCGATCTGCGCCGAACTTGCAAACAGGGTCAGGGAGAGGGGGAGAGGGGGAGAGGGATAGGGAAAGGGGGAGAGGAGGAGATGAGGGATTACTTACCTGTGTGTTAGCTGCTGGTGTTTGCTGCTGTATCTGACCAAGTTGGAAAGGGTGCACTGTTCTTTGGTTGGGGGTTGATGGAGGCAAACAGGGCCCCGAGGTAGATTTGGGAGAGGGGGACAGGGGGGAGGGATAGGGAAAGGGAGGCGGAGGTATTACTTACCTGTGTGTTAGCTGCTGGTGTTTGCTGCTGTATCTGGCTCAGTGGTTCTATTGCAATGCCGATCTGAGCTGAAGTTGGAAAGGGTGCACTGTTCTTTGGTTTGGGATGGATGGGGGGCAAACATGGCCAGGAAGAATGGGAGAGGGGGAGAGGGGGAGAGGGGGATAGGGAAAAGGGAAGAGATGGAGAAGGGGTACCTACTTACCTGTGTGTTAGCTGCTGGTGTTTGCTGCTGTATTTGACCCAGTGGTTCTATTGCAATGCTGATCTGAGCTGAGGTAGGAAGGAGTGCACTGTTCTTTGATTGGGGGTTGATGGGGGCAAACAGGGCACTGAGGTAGATTTGGGAGAGGGGGAGAGGAGGTACAGGGGGAGAGGGGGACAGGGGGACAGGGGGAGGGATAGGGAAAGGGAGGCGGAGGTATTACTTACCTGTGTGTTAGCTGCTGGTGTCTGCTGCTGTATCTGGCTCAGTGGTTCTATTGCAATGCCGATCTGAGCTGAGGTAGGAAGGAGTGCACTGTTCTTTGGTTGGGGGTTGATGGGGGCAAACAGGGCACTGAGGTAGATTTGGGAGAGGGGGAGAGGAGGTACAGGGGGAGAGGGGGACAGGGGGAGGGATAGGGAAAGGGAGGCGGAGGTATTACTTACCTGTGTGTTAGCTGCTGGTGTTTGCTGCTGTATCTGGCTCAATGGTTCTATTGCAATACCGATCTGAGCTGAGGTAGGAAGGAGTGCACTGTTCTGATGCTGTAGGAATATGTTGTTGGAAGTAGATTGGCCTGCAGAAAGAAACATAATAATCAGGAATGAGTTCAATAACCTTCAAAACTATGATTTTTCTCTCAATTTATGAAGGCTTGAAGCAAATATTGACTGGCTCTAAAATGTCCCTTTTCTCATTCATTCAGACCGGTGCAGCATTCTCTACCGAGAAATGCCCACAGCATGACTAAAAAATGGATGTTGCAGTTGCATAGTCTTAGAGTATCCTTTATTTTAGTCAATGCTAGTGTCAAGCCCTTGGGGGTGTTTCACAAATATGCAAAGTTCTAAGATGGAAAACCATTTGTAGCCTTTGACTATAAAAACATATTCAAAAGCAAAAATTCAAGGTCCTTGATAATATGAAATATTACTGATTTCTATCAAAATATATGCCTTGATAAAACAACTGTTCCAACAATTTTACAAATAAACTAATGTCTTTCCATAATAGTTAGGTCCAACTCACGAGTTGAGTTCAACTTTGAATCTTTGTGAAACACCCCCCTGATTTATGGTTCACTCACTTGGCTTCAATCCCGAAATCTTGAAGATGACGCTGGGTTTGTCGTTGGAGATGAACCCCAGGTAGTGCCAGATGATGCCCCCTGGGTCGGGCTGGCCAAAGTGCACCGCCCCGCCCATACCCTCAGGGAAGGGAGACACCCCCGTCAAGAAGAGTATCACATGATTGATGTCCGATGCCTTGTCGAGGACGAACACAAAGTGTGTGGGGTCGACCTGTTCCGGCTGGCCTTGAACCTGGATGGAATTTAAAGGTAGTTTGGATTTGTCAATAAGAATAGATGCGCAGTGCCATCTAATTGTGACCGCCTTGCGCGCGATGCATATCGGCTCAGTGTTATGCAGTGCGCACAAACAAGCCTAGTTAAAAATGGCGACCCACAGTGTAGCATTCCCCACGCATGACAATCTTTAAACAGTGAGAAACAGAGCATATCACCAAAGAGGTCTGCATAAGAAAAATTGAGCTTTTGGTTAGACACTCTAGACTTAGAACAATATCATTCATTCAGATATGATCGATGTCAGAATGTTAGATGCCTCATCACGAATTAACACAAAGCAAATAGCAAAACGTATCGGTTCTTTTAATTTTTAGTCGTGCAAGTCGTGGGCGCGCTTTAGTAGGGAATGCCCTTGGCCTTGGCCTTACTTTGCCATAGCCTACCAAAGTTCCAACATGAATTTGATACTATGACAAAAAATAACTCTTTCTCAATTCTCAGTTATCTTTTGTTATTTAATAATTAATAATCATGACTCATTTGACCGTTATTAAAATTACATAAAAAACACCCCAAATTGACAAAGCAACTTTTAGCTTATTTCTCACAAGTACAAAGTAAACAAATGTAAATCATTCTTTCTAGCTCTAACAATTTAACATGTCATAAATGCAACAAAATCACGACACTACATTTATCAACAGTGCAGCAAAACATAACTATTAGCCCCATTAACTTATTTCCATGTTAGCACACTGAAAAGTCGTATTTTGAGTCATCATATTGATGTTTTTTTAGTCTACAACATGATTTATAAACATACTCACCAGCCTTCCTGCAACAAGGCAAGCAAACATAGTTCGTCTGTATGTCTCTCAACATGAACTAAATGTCCAAGAGACCTATCTTTTCGCAATTTGCTTGGCTCCTTACGATTTATCGGTCACCTCCGTCTTGTATACCGCACTGATCGAAAAACGTCCACGGTATGTACCGCCGCAGCAGCCACCCGGCCCAGCCGGGTCGGCGCGCCCGCGCCTTGGCAATTCGGTAGGGAGCACTTCTATGGGGAGCATAGCAGCCGCCGCGATTACGTACACAGCTTCCCGAACTTTCTTTCCATCGTTGTTGTTGTTGTTTTTAAATTGAATGGCACTCAGTCTAGAACATAGAGTTATATGGTCTAGAAAGACTATTGTTGCCAACCTCTTTACTATTTACAAAATTATAATGCAAACCCGGTGTGTTTTTTGTTTTTTTAAGTGAACATATTGTGTTAGATAATACACAACATATTTACAAAATTAATTACGTATAGATAATATATACGCTTCTGTTTTGTATAGACCTTCAAACCTGTTACTCTCGGACTCCCGCCAATGGTGTAAAGGCCAAGGTATTACTTTTTTAAATAACACTACTTATATATTATGATTAGATACAGTTACAAAGCACAATATATATATTTTTGACATAATTAAAATAATCACTCAATACCATAATATATATCATATCATATGATCTATATCCATATCGTGCGCTCCTGTGCACATGAACTGACCAGGGGCGTCGATCCGTTTTTGCGATTGGGGCGGGGGGGGGGGGGCGAATTTGAAAAAAAAGTACAGAGTTGACCAATGAGAGAGCTAAAAGCCCCACATTGGCATCCCGGAAGTTTATTATGCGCTCATTGAAAGTGTCTTGATGGCTCGAAGACCTGACTTTGGGGGGCACCCACATTTGGGGGACAATAATGGGGGTGCAGGGGAGGGAGCCCCCGGATGCTTTTAGATTTCACACATTTGCAACTCCTATCATGGGTGTTAAAATTGTATAAATTAGTGAACCTACTCGAAACGTATTTTAAAGGGCATAGCGAGGAAAAGATTGAGCCTTGCATGAGATGGATCCACGTGACCTCTATACTATAGAGCCATCGATATAGTCTAGGGCATTGGGCTCCCATGAAACTAAGCAAGGGCGTCAACAACTTCTCAAAAGTAGAGGGGGAGACATTGCGAGAAGCGAAGCGACCGTGCGGGGCAGGGGCCGTGGGAGGGGGTGTCCCCCTCACAGTAGGGAGCTTTTGTATTTTTGGGCGTGAAATTCTGTGCGATTTGGGTGCACACCTCTGAGACAGAAATTTTCACGTTATATGAAGTATATAAGGTATGGGAACCAAACATAATGACAAAGGGAGGGGGACAATCTCCTCCACTTTCCAAATGTGGTGGGGACATGATATTCCAATTTGATTTGCGTTCGGCGCATATGGACCGAACTGACTGAAGATATATTTCAGATTATTTTATTTTCTGTGACGGTGTGCGATAGAGATGAGGGTTAATAAACTTCGTTTGAGGTGTGCGTTTGAGAAATTTCAATGCCCAACACATTTCGAAAGGTGATTTCGTCGCACCAAAATGAAACTTGCAATATGACAAACTGTTATGCGCGCTGAAGCGCGCGGCAAAAAAGAGATTTACAGTCCTTTTCAAACTAAAAAAACGGCTATTTTTAATGATTAATTATTGATAAATGTGTCTTCCCCCTCTTTGGCATTATATCACTCCGATTGTTTTTTCTTTCCTCATTTTCGGAATTATTGGTGGGCGAAATGGATATGTTCGCCCCCCCCCCCCCCTCAATATTTTTCATTGGGGGGGGGGATGGGGGCGACCGCCCCCCTTGCCCCCGGCCCCCCCCCCCCCCCCCCCCCCCCCCCCCACCCCCCCCCCCCCAGGATCGGACGCCCCTTGGCACATGACGGGAAAGAAAAGAAGAAACAAATAATTATAAACCACACGAAGTGGTACACTTGTAATTATTGGACAATACCCAGATAACAGTGCTACGTTGGCCCCAACGTAGTCTATAGTCGGGCACCGTCGCGGTTGTGCAAAACAACGTTAAGCACAAAGATTGCCTAAGGTAAATTTACAACCACATCTTTGCAGTCGGCGAGCTGACGCTTCAAACAACGTTAAACCCAACAGTTGTCTGTTGACTTGTTGGCAAACTGATTGGCAAATGTACGTTGAAACAACGTTTGGGTGATAGTTGGACGAACAATCTATTTCTATGGTCGAAAAACAAACGTTGGGCAACGGTTCCGCCCCTACTACGACATTGTGTCGATGAGCGGCGTTGGATCTTGGTTGGCCTAGGCTGACGTCGTACTAACGTTTGGCAAACAACCACATTTTCGACGGTAGGCAAGCCATCTTTATACCAGCGTTTCGCCTACTTACGACATTGTGTCAATGACTTGCGTAGGACTATTTGGTTGGCTTGTT
>JBAMJV010004798.1:0-72142 GCA_037951105.1 Echinarachnius parma | reverse complement strand
AGGATGTGGTGGATATCGTCATGGTGGGTTAGTATGCAAACCGACTATTATGCTTTTACACCATCTCACCTAATTCGAAAAACAAAAATTTAAATGTTTTTATTATTTTATCATTTATGTATTTTTTCAATAAGGGTAGCCTTATTCATTTTGTTTTTATTAATTCATTTTTATTTGAGTAGGGCTGCTCTGTCAGTGATTAAAACACTGTTTTCCACAGAGGCCCTCATCAAAACGTTGTTTTACAGTCTATTACTCTATTCAAACGTTAGGGATACCTTGTTAAAAGGTTGCACATATATAGAACTACGGAGCTTGTATAATGTAGCTGCAAATCAGAAAGAAAGATTAATTTAACGTTTTTAAATTCTATAAAGCATTTCCATTTAATTTCCTACAGAGCATTTTGTATGTAGCATCAAATGACTTGAATATGTTGCAAAAAAACTCCAAAATTATGAGCTTAATATAAGTTTAAATATCATATCAATTGTTTTTATATTGAAATTGGTAAAAGTTTTTTTGTTGTTTAAAGACTACATATTTTTTGCACCAGAAATACTGCCCTGTGTTGCCTCTCTATGGGAATGCAAAACAACTTGGACAGATATCATTCGCAATAGAAAATTGAAATAGGACTAGAATTAAGAATATAAACTTTATCACATGAATAGACAAACATTTGTTAACCCCTTGACCACGGGAACCAAGTGGGTTGTGTACAAAGTATATGGGGATTTCATCAACTTGTAGGGAACAGGTTAATTGCTATATCAATAGATTACAGACAGTGCCCTATCTCAGAATGTATATATTAAAAAAAAGGAACGTTTATAGAATGTTGCAACTTTGGCCAAAATGAAGAGTTCACAATTCTATTAGTATTTTTTTAAAAGCTGTATCATTGTGATGGTCTTTAGTTGTATGTTTCCATGGTGACCTGCCACAGTTTTTGTGATAATCACGGGAAATTGAATCATTTGGAAGCTATTCCTTTAGCACATACCGGTAATCGTATCCTTTTCTTCGAGACCACAGGATATGGGCACGTCTGGTGACGTTTCAGTAATATGAGCTCATGATGATTCAAATGAAATAGAAAATGAGAGAGCATGTACCGGAAAAACGTGGTCCAGTATTGTGAAATTTCCTTTTTTTCTTCTTTTTTTTTTTTATTATTAAAGATGGAATTATGTTGATTTCTTGAGAATTTCCTTTACCCTAATGTAATCATGCATATTCTGTTTAAAATACTACATGGAAATTTGAATTAAGATTAGTTTTTAATTTAAGAATGATATTTGTATGGAGTTCTAGTACAGGTCATATGAGGCTAATGAATGTGTGTTAGAAGAGGGCAGGTTATATTTGTATACATGTACATTTATTTTGTATAAATGGTTGTAATAAATCATATTTATAGGGTCCCTTCGTGTTTAAATAATTCCCATAATTAGGGACAAATACAATAATATGCTTGTAAAATGGTGTAATTCCATGCTTGTTCAAGTGTCATAGTTTCTTGAATTGAAGAAAATATATAAACACATACATGTAGTATTACTAGATCCTGTTTTGAGGAAACATTTTTTCAGGAACTACAGACCAAATACGAAATATTTTAGTTGTAGACATTGAATTAATATTCTATCAAAAGTTGTCTTCTCCAAAATGTTCATATTTTGATGCAATATAGAATAGTGCTAATGCAAATCATGCATGATGACTATTTAATAATCCGAATTGATACAAGTTGAGTCTTACGAAGCTGTATGTAAATATGCAGGTAGGCAACATATCGGTTTTCGTTATGCTCGTTTATGACAATTTATGTTTACGACTCAGTATAGGTTGGGGTCAAGTCATTAAAATCCATATGTGTATTCATGACAGAAATATGTAGTGACTGTACACATTTAACCATATATGTGGCTGTACAAAGTCTAATTCCTTTATATACCAGGATTGATATACTATTATTTGTTAGTGTTATTTTCCGTACGTGAAATATTCAGTAATGAAAATGTTGTTTCTAGATTTAAATGTTTTTGCTTTTATTTTGTTGCTAGGATTAGAGCAAAGTTTGTATTGAAGCAAGAGTAAAAATTCTTGTAAGTATTTACAGGATATATTGGGAGTTTGAATAAAGTATACATACTTAATGACAAGTATACCCTTTTATTTACAATTTATCTGTACTATATTTATACTTCCATAGTTAAAAATGGAGATGGTAAGTTGGCAGCCTTTTCCCCCAATTATTTCACTCTCATCTCTGCATTTACCGGCATATCGAGAAAAGGCATTTAAATCATGCTCGCTACGATTAGGAAGTGCCAGGGGCCGGCGACTGTGAATGTCACAAACGATAGCTCATCGTCGTCGCTCTGCCTTCGCTTCTAAAACAGACTGAATACCATTTTTTTCTTTTTTTCTTTTCAATCTATTCAAACTTATCTTCAATTTAATACCTTTCTTTAATCTGTTGCCGATTAATTAATCTGGTGGTAATTAAAATTGGCAAACTAATCCAGACCAGTTTTACGGTCTTATTATTATTGATTGACGTTGTTGCTGTCTGTCGTCAGATTTGGCTGATTGGCGAATAGATTATATTTGTGCCACATGTCTCCGCGCCTCTCCTTTATTATCAACATGATAAAAAGCGGAAAAACTTTTAATTATCCACGGGGCTGAACAGGGCTGATTGATTTTTTTTTCTTCACATTATGAAGGAATGCCACCTTTGTGCTCTTTCATGCGTGCATAGTTTAATGTTCTAGTTTGTCTAGTTTGTGTTGATGTTAACCATGCATCGTCGTCGACACTAACGTTGGCCTGCCGGTCCGGGGTCAGTAAATTTGTATTTGGGCAGCCAGCACAAATTTATAAAAGTAATTTTAAAGGGGTAGTACAGTTTTGGTAAGACTGAGTTTTGCTCAAAAGGTATAGAAAATTACAAAGCCTATTATCATTAAAAAAAAGAGCCATTAAAACACAAGAGGGTGCTCTCTAAAACAGCATTGGTTTCAACCATTTTTCATACCAAATTATTCATGTGATGTTTTGTTGAAATAATGATTAAATAGAGAGATCATCAACAACTATTTTAAAACCTCTCTTGAAAATTTTTGAAAAAGTGTAAGTATTTTTTAAATAAAAAAGAAAATCATTGAATAAATCTGGGCCCCAGATTTATTCCGATCGGATATATTTATTGACATTTCAGCCGGTTCTGAACCGATTTTGATCAAATAAAGTTTATTCCGTCATTAAAATTGCATGCTCTTTCAAATTTTACACTCAGTTTTTCATTATTTCACCAAAAAAAATATTTTGTGCAGCGCCCTCTATACCAAGACTGAACTACCCCTTTATTAAGCTAGTTTTAATGGTGTCCTGAAAATGCTCAGACTTGTTGTTCTTTATAAACTCATCAACTTGATTAAATCATAATGGTGCATTATCATGATACAATCTAACAAAATCCCTTAGTTTCCTGTCAGAATGTCAAGTAAAAATAAATTGTATAGATATCTCTTGCTTAACTAGAATTTCTTCCAATATCTTTTAAATAAAACCTTTTTTTAATCAAAGGCATATATTAAAAAGAAACTTGATGAAACAAAATGAAGTTTCTTATTCTCCAAAAGTGCAATTTGTATCATAGAATGCAAATGTGTGAATAATATAAACAGCAGAGCTCTCACCCTTCTTGCAAAAAAATAGCTATTTTTTGGTCATCATTAACAATTGATACTTCTTCGGCACTTCTGAGTATGCTACTAACATCTAAGTGCTGGAATAATTAGTAATAAAAATGTAATAAAGAAGATATTATATATTCACAAAGTTCTATTGTTTCTATTGATTCCTCGGTATGGTTATTTATGTGTCTCGTCATTTTATAGTGTGTAAAGAGACTCTTGATGATCATTGAATCTTGCAAATATTTCTATAATTTTCTCTTTATATATTGTCTGTCGGTTGAGAAAGAGAAGGACGCTGAGTCACTTTTTGTACTTTTGGGATAATCATGTTTGATGTTGGTGGGGGAGCCCTGCAGAAACCGCATTGAGCTCTCTTTTGTAGTTGAAATATACACAAAATAACTTATTATCTGGAAATTTGGCATTGCATAGACAAGGCTCGACTGTCATACAAGATGGTATGCAGAACTGAATTTATCAAAAACATTGGCTTATAACTCCCTTCTCAGTCTCGCCCGCCATAATATGCTTGTTATATGTGACCGGCTATAGCAAAACCCGGCACTTGTCGGTAATTCATGTTTTGAAGTAATGGGCATTTTAAGTTCACACAGTGTTTGTAAAAGACCTATGATTGTACAATTGAAACAATCATATCTTCGCCAATTATTGACCAATTAGTTAGAACAAAGCATCAAATGAAAGCTTGTGATGAGGCCTTTCTAATGGTATGAAAATCTACAATTTGATTTTTACCGACAAGTGCCGGGTTTTGCTATAGCCGGTCACATATAGCAAGCAACCATAATTCATTTCAATCATCCTACTCACATCATCACTCCCTGGCCACCCCGGGACTTGGTAGTTTTAACAAATACTAGAATGTTCAAACAACCATTTTTTTTCTTCTTTCTAGTATACATTTTTGGTATGCAACTGTGAACCTATTTCATGAAATGTATTTTGCAATTATTCATTCTAAGATTTTGCAATGTCATTCTCTGTTTGTAAAGAAAAAGAAAATTCATGTGCAATTCAGTTTGCCATCATACAAAACCATGCAAATGTAATGTTCTACCTCTATCTATTTTATCTATCTATCTTTCTATCTATCTGGTTAAAGACATTGCATTGTCTGGGTTGGTGTAATCTAATATAATATAGTACGAAAAGAAAATTAAAACACTGTGTGAAAACGTGTTTTAATTTACTTATCTATCTATCATATTCATGTGCAATTCAGTTTGCCATCATACATAACCATGCAAATGTAATGTTCTACCTCTATCTATTTTATCTATCTATCTTTCTATCTATCTGGTTGCATTGTCTGGGTCGGTGTAATCAAATATAATATAGTACGAAAAGAAAATTAAAACACTGTGTGAAAACGTGTTTTAATTTACTTATCTATCTATCATATACATGTAGGCCTATAGATATATTTTAAATATTCATGACAAAGTTTAGATATATATTTATGTTTCTTGTTTACATTGGCTTTGCTTTTCTAAATAGAGGAAACATAACATCATTACATTGTTCATTCTTACATATTATCTGGACTTCATGATTTCAGATTTGAAATTTGACATCGTTACTATAAATGTATTACTTTGAAGTTGTCCGATTTGTGTGCGTTTTGTGAATGTCAATCGAACAAGATATTAAAAAAGAATACCGCTGAATTTACACTCGCTTGACTTGGCGCTCCTTAAACACCATTTCAATTAATTCAAGAGTGGGCTATTCAAAAAGCCAGTATTTATGAATGGTTTCTATGACAACACGGGAATGGATACTGCCCATGATACGCATGCACATACCAATACATGTACATGTATGTGTGCCCGAGTATGTATTTGTTTATTGCATGCTTTGAAATGGATTAAATTCAATAATAATGCAGATTGGTAATGGAAGATGAGACTCTTTTTTGACTCTGAGTGAAATTGATGTGCGTCATCATTTGGTTCAAGTTTAGAAGCGAGAACGATTTGTCCTCGCGCCGCACTCGGTCGCGGATGCGTGAAAGTGTATAAAAATGCGTCAAATTCAATAAATAGAAGAAATAGAAGTCAATGCTGCGAGAATAATAAATGGATGTGCACGCCGAGCAGGTTCAAGTTTGGAGCGCCGAGGATTCCCTGCTCCTACTTAAAGGAACTTAGTAACATTGTCCAAATCCTCAAAATCCAATTGGAATTCTGGCGGCTCCCTCATATCTTGTTGTGTTCGTATTAACAAAAAAAGCATGGGACAGGTTTCTGTTTTTTGAATTTCCCTTTCGTTAAAAAGTTATTTACGATTGAAGTGTTCAGATGTTAAATTATCCACTGGATCGTCGTAACCATGTACAAAGTCAGTGCAATGAGTAGCGAATATTACTTTGCATTTTTGCTCATTACTCGTCCATATAACGTCCATTTAACTTGAAATTTTCACACAGTACCCAGTGGACATATAAGATATCAACAATATAAAGTGTATCAACCATTTATCACTTTTTGCACATGTCAGCAAAGTTACTGGATCCCTTTAAAGAGACGACGACAACTAACAACAACAAAGAAAGTGGAGGGGAAAAAAGACACGCAATGCATGCATGGAGAGTAAATTACCGCGAGGGGGCAACTTACGACTGTATTGTCCAGCATGCCTTCCTTTTTCTCTCTCATGTTGATGCATAATGTGTGTGTCGGCTCGCATTCACTACATCTTTTCTTGAGTACGACAGAACTGTTTTGTAGTAGTCTTCCTAAGATGCCGTCTCACATGCCATTAAACACACATCTTCCGTTTTTTTCTGTGCCTCTTTTAAAAGGATCTAGTAATACTGTCCAAATCCACAAAACTTACTCAGAGCTCTAGTGGTTCTCTCATACATTGTTGTATTAATATTACCAATAGAAGCATGGAACATGTTTTGTGTATTAGAATTTTCCTTGCGTTAAAAAGATATTTACAAATAAAGTGTTCAGATTTTTGATTGTCCACTGGAAAGTTATTACTGTGTACAAAGTCATTGCAATGAGTTTAATTAAATAGCGAATATCAATTTGGATGAATAGTCTTGCTAACGGACGAAACATGATCTAGGCAGACTCGGGTTTTGAACCCCTGAGACCTCATGACTGGGGGGACACGTGCTCTACCAATCTTGCCACATCACGTCTTTCTCTTGAGATGTTTCAAGGTCGATCCACTTTATTCCGAGGGACAGCAATCATGAAAGCATTTTGCAAACTTTACAAACTGTGATTAAGTTGTTGTTGTTGTTGTTTAATGTTTATTGGTGGTTCATTCAATTTGAATATTTTCGCCAAAAACTAAATATTATTTCATTCTTCTCATTTATTTTCTTTATTTTAATATTTTTATTATTATTATTATATACATATGTATATATTTTTTTGAAGTGCATAAACGTTTTCAGACCATCAATAAACAAAACCAAAACTAAAGGCATCATCGGGCCAACCCGGCTCGGTACGTTGAGCAGGCTTCTCAACTGACGAATCAGTCTAGGCCCCCCGATGCATGGAGATGCACTCTGGTCGCCTTCGTTTTTTTTGCACCTGCATCCGATTCCAAAAAACAAACAAAATTATATATAAAATCAAAACAAATCATATTAACCAAGAACATACAGAGGTAGCAAACATTTTTGGGCTTTGTAAGTGAAAGTGCAAGGTGCAGGGTGTAATTTACTAAATATTTTCATACATGTCATTAATTTTGAGCAAAATTTATGGTGATCAAAACCGTCTTCAGTTTCCTGCATAGATATCCTATTAACAGTCTCTGTACCGGCTTGAGCATGCATATAATTTTACGTGTTTCAAAACTTATACAATATCACTACAAATGTTTATTAATACCATTACTACAATATAAACATTTCCTTTATATCTCACCGAGGCCCACCTCTCACATCGGGACTCCCGCCGCATATGTGGTCGTAGGCCTCTTAAAAGTAATTATAAGACGAAACCAAAATAAATCAAATAACTTCATGCATTTATATACAAAAATTATAAACAATTTCCTTTTTCTTTTCTTTTTTTATAACAGGGCCCACCTCTCACATCGGGACTCCCGCCACATATGTGGAAGTGGGCGTCTTATTATCATAATAATAAAACAATAACAAAATTCTTAGGCCTAGTATAGTATGGGTAATCTCCCGGTTCTTTTCACATAATCAACAAGAGCTTGTTGGATGGGTCGCTCTAAAGAATTTAACAAAGACATTATTTTTTTTTCCTCATATAAACCTGTTTCAGCCATCAACATGGCCCTTTGAACTATGTACTCTGGGCACTGACACAAAAAATGTGTAATAGTTTCAAATATACCCTCACAATAAGGGCAATACCCAGTATCGTGCTTTTTCAATACACATAAATTTACATTTAAACCAATGTTTCCCATTCTTAAACAATGTAAAATACTTTCATTTTTTCTATTATTTAATTTACATATATATATACTCTTTACATTTTTTTGCACATCTTTAAGACATGATTCCGTTCCTTCCCATCTTTTCTGCCATTTAACATACATCCATTTCTTTATAAACTCCTGTTTATAATTAGGTTTCTCTCAAGGACATGGCATCTTTGAAACATTATCTATGCATGGTTAAACATTCTACCATTGAATTTTGGCGGACGAATGGAGGTTAAAATTTACAACGTACAGTACATAACTATAAAACTTTCTATATAATTCTGCAAATTACTGCAGTAAACATAGCATTACAAATAATAATAATAATATTGAATATTTGTATTGCGCAATATCCACCTAATAAGGTGCTCAAAGCGCATTAGAAAATATAGTTTAAGATAATAAAGCAAACAAGAATAAAGGGAAGAAAGAAAGTCTACTTAAATGCTGTTTGAAACAAATGATATTTTAACTTGTCTTTAAAAGTGTCCACGGTGCCACTATTCCGAATATGTAAGGGTAATTGATTCCAAAGGAATGGTCCAGCGTGTGCAAAGGACCTGTCCCCCCAATTTGTGCGCGTTTAGGGTGGAAAGTTTCTTTTGATGCATACTGTACATGTTTATGAAAGAAACTTCTAAATTTACTAATAATATACCATACATATTGCTTCTCCAAGGCATTTTGTGTATTGGACGGCACATACGTACTCCGAATGAGTTAATGTGGCGTGAAGCCTTCCTCTCTCTGCAGAGTGTCACATTGTAATGTAAACTAATTATCGAGTAATTGAAAGAGGCTTTGCCCCATTTCTACATGTAGGTCAGTTATGATGTTATTTTATCGCAAGAATGGCATTGTGTATGAGGTGTGCTAATGGTCAGAGAGCTTGTTTTAACTCTCTCAGTGTATTTAAGTCGCCAAAAAAAATAATAAATACGAGTTACACAATGCCCATAATTAGCTAATGGTACTGTCTTGGTTAAGGTGTGACAATGTGACATCTTTTCCTTGGAAAATAAGATTTTGTCTTTCCAATTTTGGTGGCCCCAAACCTGAATCTGATGGCCCTTAAATAAAGATGAAACATTACAAATTCCCTCATATTTGATTTCCCTTTTGGATAAGGTTAAATTTTGGCATTAATGAAATTTTGGTGGCCCAAAGCTAATTTTAGTGGCCCTGGGCCAGCGGGCCAGTGGGCCAGTGCAATTTTGAGCCCAGGGTAATATCAGAGGTGCTTATAAACTACTTCAATATCTCTATAATTATATGACAAATGTTTTGGAGTTGTTTACACACAAATATTTCCCTGGCTTTAATACCACACAAACATACGTGTATCTATGCTTGTTGGGTTTAATACACACATTACATATTTGCCGATAGTATTGGACAGGTTTTTTTAAGATGAAGAAGAAAAAAAAATGCATCAAGAAATGGCCTTGGGGTCACGTTATTAAATAACACGTCTCTTTAACAAATTTCATCCTCCGCTTCACCAGGTAGGATTGATAACCTAATAGCATTTTGAAGGAAAGTTGTACCGCTTTTAACCTCTTCGTTACTAGATTTTGCAATCCCCGTCTAGAGTTAATACACAGTACCCACCAGGTTGCCGTGGACAACGTAGGCAACAGACAGGTTAATAGAGGCGTGTAGTTGTCCAGCCGTAATTGCGGATGGTGTTAGAAAGGCTAGCTGTTATAAAAAGCAATTGAATGTTCTTGTTGGGGCATGTTATTCCATTCCCTATATATGGGAACCAGGGCCCATATTCATATAACCATACTAGCTTTAATATAGTTCCATTCTAAAGACTGTATGCAGGGCTCGACACTAGCACTCGCCCTGTTGCCCGGGGCAAGTAAAAATTGATGTCGGGCAAGTAAAATTTGGTAAATGGCCTAGTTTGATTGCCTGATCAGGCAACTAAATCATTTATCAACTGACTATGAGAGAATACTGTAATTCTTTAGGTCGTAAATCTCATCTAGAAGTAAGCGGGCAAGTCAATTTTATGTTTTGGGCAAGTTAAACCTAAAAATCCATGATTTCACTTGCCCGAACGGGCCAGTAGAGAAAAAAGTTAGTGTGGAGCCTTGCTGTATGTTAGATGAAAGGACTAAGTAAGCGACTATGTATTAAGCTAGAAAGTTGTATTGCAGCTAGACTTAGCACGAAACTAAGCTAGTGGGGTTTTATGGAATACTAATACAGGTTCATGTCTTTAATACTTATCCACGTCATCAAAACTAGACATTTAGCATGAAACTTTTTTAAGCTAGTGAGGTTTTATTATTATGGGCCCTAATTACTTGACAGATGTCACGACCACTCTGAGACCAAAATAGATTGTGCGATTGTTCGGACTTTGAAATTCAGTTATCTAAATATGGACGACAAGGTCATCTATTATTCGTTCACACCTTTATTAAAAACAACAAATGGCATGCTAAGAATGGATACGCGAAGCGAAGAATGGGCCTCGTAAATGTGACCTACACCAATTCTCTCATGCGTCACATTTTTGGTGCGTTGAATACATTAAATGACGCACACCTTTCCATTCCACTATGTGAACGTCATCTCCCCCCCCCCCCCCCCCCCCTGTTCTCTTGCTTGTTATGTGTTGTGGTTTGATATCGATCCTGAGCTGTGCATGCGTGTTTTGGTGTGTACGTGAGAACAAACAATCTCAGGAATAGACCCTGACCCCCCCTCTCCTAACCCCCGTAGTAATTCTACACCAGTCCATCCCGGTCAAAACTATAAAAGCAAAGCCAAAAGCAGAAAATTGATTGTTTTTCAGCCATTAAATGCTAGAGAGAAGAATACATTTGAGTACTGGAAAGCACACCCTCTTACAGTAGAGAGAGATAGAGAGAGAGAGAAAAAGACAGAATAGGAATGTTACACATTATAATATCAACACACTTCAAGAAATATGAGACAAAGTTGTTATCTCCTAAATTTGCCAAATTTCATGTAGAAATCCTTTGGCATGTTGAAAATACAAATTGAAGGTTAAGTTCGATAGAATTCAAAGAAGCAAAATCACCCACGCACAATCTCAGTAAGTACCAATAATCAAGTGCATTTTTTAGGGAGTGAGTACTTTTGATAATTAAATTGGCCACGTAGGTATGACTAGTATCACCATCTCTCATTTTGTATAAATTGTACCGCGTATAAATAACAATAAAACAAACAAACAAACAAACAAAATTATCATATAATGCTTTTGCATCAAAGAAGATCTCGTATTGTTGCATGATGCGTATAACTCCTTTTTTGGGGGAAAGTTTCCCTAATTCTGTGGACAACAAAATGGACCACATAAGGTGGAATTCACAAAGGAGGTTTGTAGGAGGTTTGTACAAACCATGGTTTGACAATGGTTTACATCTATGGAATGCTGCTCGCATACCGTAAATTGTAAATCAACATTGTTAACAAGTATGGAGTTTACATTCCTTCTCCATCAGTTTACAAATGGCATTCCATAGATGTAAACCTTGGTCAAACCATGGTTTGTACAAACCTACAAACCTCCTTTGTGAATTCCATCCAATATCTTTGATTCTACATGTATATTGTCTCAAATGCTTTTTACTTTATATTAGTTGTATAAAATGAGATTGCACAATGTTGGATGTTAGTTGGTGATTTGAAACATCCGATTGTTGGTAAATTGATCAGCATTCCTGCTCAGCTTTTTCCTTCCTCTAATCCTGTTTGTTTACTGATGAGGCTTAAAAAAAAGAAAAGGGAAATAAAACAGAAACATTGCAGTATACTCTTACCTATTTCAACACTTTTTTTAAATATCATGATGTAACTAGTTTGTATGGCAGCACTTTAGAAACAGTAAAAATAATATTTATTTTCGGGGCGGGGGGCTACTTTTTTAAGCTTGCCTGCATGAACTGAGCTCTCTACAAAATTGTTTTGCATGGAACCCTATAGATGCAAAATTACAAGGGGCTCTTTTATGATTTTGTGGGGCTCTTTGTGATATTTCAGGGGTTAAATTGCCTTGAGCCTCTCTGTATGTTTATGTACAGAGCATATTTGATTACCCTTTTTGCTTGTGTAGTAACTGCATGCACCCTTTTCCATACAAAAGAACTTGCAAAAAGGGGGGAGTGGTTAATACACAGCGATAGAGAAACATATTTTGGGAAAATGCCATATTTGGCTATAATATCAGTTCATGTGGAGTGAAAAGCTTGATAGGCTTTTCTGTTATGAATTGAACTCTGATCAGAAACAAGTATGTGACTTGTGTTGTTGTTGTTGCTTTGTGTACACACAGTTTACAAAAGTTAGGGGGGAAATCATGGAATTTGATTATGGTGCAATGACACCCAGCACAGTTTTATTATCTAGAAAATGTTTTTTCCTCTTCAATGACAACCCAGAGTTGGGGCTGCGGTTAATACACAGGTGCGCACGGGTACAAGTATTATTTAAAAACAAATCAAATTTCCAGCCATCAATCGTATGTGTAATAACCAGCTGGAAGCCGGGTCATTGTTTACAAGTTAATTGCATGCGTTTGATGTGCATTCATTTTATATTATTATAAACCCATTCCAGATTATTTGATTGCATTTTAATGTGCATTCTCATGTGCATTTTAGCTTTGGGCCACCAAACTTCATTGATGCTATTATAATAAATTGATAATGTTTTTCTTTGTTTGGGGCCACCAGATTCAGGTTTAGGGCCACAAGAATTTGAAATATCTTGATTTTTACTAGCCTGACTGGGTCACAAGGCAAAACAAATAATTTTAATATTGACTTATGTTTTTGTTTTTTTGCAGTCATTTTTTATGATTGAAACCATAATAAACTTCTGCCCCTATTTCAAAGCTTAATTAAGCATACTTATCAGAGGGCAGTTCTTTGTTTATTTATAGTTTTCCATGTTTGCGTTTCATGAATTCACATGATCTCTTTTGGCACTTCCTTGATGATCGTATGAATTTCTCTACATCATGATTTATTATGTGTGGCAAGATTGGTAGAGCGAGTGCTCTCAGATGCGTGAGATCCCGAGTTCGAACCCAACCCACTGCTATTGCCCTTCAGCAAGACAATTAATCAACTATTGCTGCTCTCTACCCAGGTTGAAATGGAAAAAATTCCATGCAAGATTATTTTATCATCGATCATTCCAGTTGAGCCATGCAGTTCATTCATGCTTCTAATTCATTATTCAGTTCACGATCAGAAACGGCATTTGAATGAAGAAAAAAAATATGCCAGAATGCATTGCTCCCAAGGGAGCAGAGAGTGCACGTCATGTGCGGGTTGAATGTGAATGTGTGTCCGATGACCGGGGTAATAATGTACATGTAAAGCGCTTTATAGAGATGATTATCAATCATATTAGGCGCTATATAAATCGCAAACATCATTATTATTACATTCAAAGTAATTTTCACAAATCACATGCCCACTTCGCTTTGTATTGTGTGAAATGGATATATTTAGAAATCTGGAGTTGAGATGGAAAAGAATTCCATGCAAGATTATTTTCTCATCAATCATTCCAGTTGAGCCATGCAGTTCATGCATTCATGTTTCTAATTCATTATTCAGTTCACGATCAGAAACTGCATTTGAATGAAAACCTTTTTTTTCTTCTTCATCTCATGTGATTTTCATCTGTCATGTATCGCATAAAAAGTTATGAAACAATCGTCACATTTCTATTTCAAAATGTGTTTCCTTGAATTCAGTAACCATTAATAGGCGGAAATGTATTTGTATATTTTGAAGTAACATGCAGTTGACACTTTTCAGTTGATATTTGTCTCAATGTATAAATATTTATACTTTTGTTGAATTTTAAATTCTAACCACACACTTCGATTTATTATGATTTTATATTTTACAATTCCCAGAGGCAATAATGTACTGCAATAGTGTTGCTCTTCATTATTTTTTTGTTATTTTAACCCATTGCCTGCGGGAACCAGACGCGTCCTGTATTAACCCTATGGAGATTGCAAGTAGCTAGTAGGGAAGGGGTTAAAGGAAGGGACCCCCCTCATTAGCTGGCTAATGGGACGCTTAGGTAACGCAAGAGTGCCCTGCATGCTTGCTGCCTTTATGCAAAGAATCATCTGTATGCGTCATTTTGGGAAGCGGACTTGTTGATTAAACTGAATGCAAGTCTTAGCTCTTGTATCACTCTAAACCCAATCACATTAATCGCATTTTTCGCTCATTTTGGGGGGTCATGTGACATTCAACTGAAAGGGAACATATTCTGGCTGGGGTATTATGGGGAAAAAATGCAAGTTATACCAAAATCAAGCAGTCGTCAATGGTTATAAAGAGTTTATGCTAGAAAGAAAGAGATATGACCAAAAAGAAATACCATCATTCCTTGTACAAAAAAACTTCCTACAGCTCTTTCAAACTGTCGTCAAAGACTTGAGGGGAAATCAAACTGCAGTGAATTTTTGAGAGAAAAAAATTTTCTGAAAAATGATGAATCGGTTTTGCATATGATTTGAAATTCATACCACTTCAGACATGCAATATACGGTATATGAATCAATTCTCCTGACGTCATACGGTTAGAGTTTTGAAAATCAATCATGACTTATTCCTTGTTTTAATCACTCCCAAGTCGCGTAACTTCCCCTTTTTTTTTTATTGCATTAAATATTGGGAATGTAATATATATAGCGTCCGTTCTCAAATGTAAACGTTAACATCTGCCTGTTTCCCAACCGAACCTACTGTATATGTTACATTATTATGGGCTGAGAAAGAAAGGGTGCTATTAAAGGGAAAAAGTAACATTGTCCAAATCCACAAAACTCCACAAAATTAGAAATATAGTGTTTTCTCTCATACCCTGATGTATCCGTATAATACCGATAGAAGCATGGAAGAGGTTTTTTTTTCTTTCAAATTTCACTTTTGTTTAGAAATCGTACGATTGAAGTGTTTGGATTTTTAACTATCCACTGGACAGTCATAACTGTGTACAAAGACAGTGCAATGAGTTAGGGAATATCACGTTGCATTTTTGCTCATTACTTGGCCATAAACATCCATTTAATGTGAAATTTTCACACAATATTCAGTGGATATCAGATCACAACAGTACACATGTTATCCACCATTTATCACTTTTTGCACTTGTCAACAGAGTTACTAGATCCATTTAAGTCAATTTTGTACTTCAGAGATCATAATCGTGTTTAATGTAATGGGAGCTATGTAGAAACCAAATTTAGGCCCATTTTATTGTTGATAAATATTTTCAAAATTGTCTAATACAATCATTATTATCTGAACATTTGGCGTCACATAGAGAAGGTCCCAACCCCCGAAATGGTAAGCCAAAAGTTGACTTGGCACCCTTCTCACTCTCGCCCCATGCTTTCTGTGCATTCAGATATTTTAGACAAATTGATATTTAATAGTAATTTTAGTATATATAAGAAAGAGCAGCTGTTATGAAAAAATGCACAAACAAGTTCAAAGTAACAGGTGCGAATATTCACATTCACGTAAAGACACATCCACACACGCACAAATACAGATACACACACACACACATGGGCTTGCACACACACACAAACACACACACATGCACAGACAAGTACATGGGTGCAACAGCATGCATACAAATACACTCACATGTACACAAACACAGATACACGCACACATGGGCTTGCACAAATATACACATACACAAGCGCCTACACATTCAAACACAAACACACACACACACACACAAATGCCCATACCCATACTCACAATATAACAAACATATGTTATAAATAGTTTCATCCCACACCCACACATATTTACACAGAAAACAATCGCTATATATATTTAAAAACTAACTTGATAAGGCTAGCTGTCAAATGCATTTCCATCTGTCCGTTTTGCTTCGATAGCCATCCTTTCCATTATTTTATCAATTTTTTTATAATGGTTTGCTACGTGTTTCTCCACGTTCATTACTTTTTTCTTTTTTTTCTCTCTTTCATTTATTCTTTTCTCTCACTCTCTTTACATATCTTTTAAAATTATGGTCTTATTCTTTCTCTTTGATATATATTTTCTCCTTCTCACTCCAATCTCTGCATCTGTCCCATCTCTCTCACTTCCTCTGCATATTTCTATATGCAGTCAAACCTGTCTATAAAGACTGCCCAAGGGAGATAGAAAATGTGATCTTCTAAAGCAGGTGGTCTCTATGTATGCAAATTACTTTCTGTAGAGGGAGTCGAGATTAGTGGTCTTTATAGACATGTGGTCTTTATACATGTAGACAAGTGGTCTCTATAGACAAGTGGGCTCTATATAGACAGGTGTTCTTTATAGACAAGTGGTCTCTATAGACAAGTGGTCTTTATAGACAAGTGGTCTTTATAGACAGGTGTTCTTTATAGACAAGTGGTCTTCATATACACATGTGGTCTTTATAGACAGGTGTTCTTTATAGACAAGTGGTATCTATAGACAAGTGGTCTTTATAGACAAGTGGTCTTTATAGACAGGTGGTCTTTATACATGTTGACAAGTGGTCTCTATATAGACAGGTGTTCTTTATAGACAAGTGGTCTCTATAGACAAGTGGTCTTCATAGACATGTGGTCTTTATAGACAGGTGTTCTTTATAGACAAGTGGTCTCTATAGACAAGTGGTCTTTATAGACAAGTGGTCTTTATAGACAGGTGTTCTTTATAGACAAGTGGTCTCTATAGACAAGTGGTCTTTATAGACAAGTGGTCTTTATAGACAGGTGTTCTTTATACATGTAGACAAGTGGTCTCTATACAGGGTGGCCCAAAAAAAACATAACGGGGCACTTCCCGAAATAAAGTAACACATGTATTATGTCCATCGGATAGAGTGTCTTTTCAAATGAACAACGATACCAAGAACAGTCAATTTGGTCGTGTAGTTTTTGTTTTAGGGCCCTGTGAGTGACACCATGTCAGGTTCTCTTTTTTGTCAATTTGTATTGAGCCAGCGCTTGATGAATAGCACGAACCGCCGTTCATATAGTTGAGCATCGCGCACTATTGTTAGTGTGCACTCAGCCGTGTGCCGAGAGAATGGGCCTGGTCGCTGAATGGTATTACGGGCAAGGAGTGCGGTTAAACTGGCATTGACTAGGTCGAAATCGACATAAATCGGCACCTGACATGGTCTCACTCACTGCGTCCTTAAACAAAAACGACCTGACCAAAATTACTGTTCTTGGTATCGTTTTTCATTGGAAAGGACACCCTATCCGATGAACATAAACATTGTGGTATTATATTTTGGGAAGTGCCCCGTTCCGTTTTTTTTGGGCCACCCTGTATAGACAGGTGTTCTTTATAGACAAGTGGTCTCTATAGACAAGTGGTCTTTATAGACAAGTGTTCTTTATAGACAAGTGGTCTTTATAGACAAGTGGTCTTTATAGACAAGTGGTCTCTATAGACAAGTGGTCTTTATAGACAAGTTGTCTTTATAGACAGGTGTTCTTTATAGACAAGTGGTCTCTATAGACAAGTGGTCTCTATAGACAAGTGGTCTTTATAGACAAGTGGTCTTTATAGACAGGTGGTCTTCATAGACATGTGGTGGCTTAAACAGGTCCAACTCTTTTATGTAGATTTTTCTGGTATCTCTTTTCTTTCTCTCTGTTTATTTGTTTGTTTGTTTGTTTTCTCGCTATTGGTCTCAATCACATTCATGCGTTGAATCCGTAAACATCTCCTTTACAGCGTGTTCACACACAAAAAAATGTCATCCCGAAACGTTTTATAAAGAATCATGATTAACGAAACGTCATATAAAGAATCATGATTATCGAAACGTCGTATAAAGAATCATGATTAACGAAACTAACGAGCGTTCACACACACAAAAACAAGATCCCAAAACATCTGCAACGAAACATCGTATAGGTGCGCAGTTTGCTACTGCGCAGTGTGCTGTCTTTTTTCTGTCTGCTGTCAATCTGTGAGCGAGCGCAAATCTGAGTGAAGTAACACGCGGTCATGCTAAGCCACGCCCAGTTATACGGTTGTCGTATAAAAAATCATGATTAGCGAATCGCCCAGCATTCACACACAAAACGAGCGTGATTCTTTATTCAGCTCTCGTTCGAAACGATGCTCAAACCCCCGTTTCGCTAATCATGATTCTTTATACGACCTATCGTTAGTGAGCGTTCAGACACACAATTTCCGTCGTATAGCTAGTCAAGAGCTGACTAGCTAGTCAGCTCTCGACTAGCTATACGATGAAATTTTTGTGTCTGAACACGGGGTTAGTGAAACATATCAGTGAGCAATTTCTATGTTGCTGTAATTATTTGGCCACACAGTCCTTGGGGAGAATCGTATCACGTAGCCGTGATTCTCTCTGCTTTTTCTTACTTTCTCTTTTGTATATCTTTCTCTCTCTCTGATTTATGTTGTTACTTTATTTTGTCTCTGTCTATCTTTGTTTGTATCTCTCTTTCTGTCTCCCTTTACTCTTTTACACTCTCTCTCTTATTTATTTCATTATTTTTTGTTGTTGCTGTCTTTATTGATATTTGTATATCTTTCTCTCTCTGACTCTCTTTTTTAAAATTTCATCTTAATTTGGTTTAACTCTCTTATCACGCTCTCTCTTTTCATAAATTTCTTCCCTTTTAATTCTGGCTTCTCATCGTCAAGTTGTTATTTGTTTTTTCTTCCTTCATGGTTAAGTGATATTAAGTGAAAAGTTAAATGAGTTCTCCATTCAAACACCCCCACCCCCAATCTGCGGTCATTAGTTAAAATGGCATTATCATTAATATATTAGCGGCCATTGACTTTGGGTTGTGTGTGACAGTTATAATAATGATAGCAGAAAACGGAAAGAATTAAGTGAACAAAATCAACCCACAGGGTTCTTTGATATTGTATTGAGTTTTGCATGATTAAACCGATTGTGGTGCGTTGTCAGTCTTTATTTGTCAAAGTTGTATATATTTGTTGATTATTGCTAGATCTGGTGATGAGATATCAAGTGAAAAATTAAATGAGTAAATGTGTTTGTACCCCCCTCGCCCCCCCTCCCCCCCCCTCGCTCACCCCCCCCTCCCCCCCCCTCGCTCGCCCCCCCTCCCCCCTCCCCCCCCCCCTCGGGTCCCCTTTGTCAAAACGGCGCCATCATAATCGTAAGCGGCCATTGACTCGGCCTTGCCTGAGAGTGGTTTAAGAATGTATTATAAAGCGAAAGCAACTAACCCTCTGCATGCGGCAATGTGCTTATTGTGTACAAGCACCAATATAACGTGTAGTTCTTGGTATAAGGAGGACTTGTACGGAAATAAAGGGAATGGTTTGTATAAGAGAGGTAACCCCTAGAGTGCTGCGCTGAAAAGAAAAAAAATAATAATAATAATGTTGCGTATATAATATCTGTATACATGTAACTGATATATATGCGTTTTCAGTCATCGGCGGTAGTCCGACGGTTAAAGAATGCGAACTACAGATGCACAGGTGGTTATGATTGAGTGTGTGGGTGGACGCGAACCACTAGGGAAATCCCGGGGATACTCAACAACCACCACCACAGACCCGCTTTAAAGGGAGTGTATCAAGGGGGGGGGGGGGCGGGGGGCGCTTTTCAGAGTGCATTAAACAGAGATATGCGAGGCCCCATTTTATGGTGTAGATTATTTTGTGTGGGAAACAATACACTGCGGATCGCAATCTTGTACAAGGCCAGTTCGTGCGCACTGCATAATATTGACACTGAGCCAATGTGTGTATTGTGTATTACGTACCTTGATCAAGGCGTTCACAAGATGGCACCGTGCATGTGATTTTTTTTAAAAAAACAGTTCTAACCAACTTTAACCGGTTGCTAATGGGAACCCAGTGGGCTATGTACAAAGTCTGTGGGGATTTCAGAATCTCGAAGGGAATGGGTTATTAATTATACATGGTGTGCTCTCCATACATTACACATCGCACAGAACTGCCTGGCTATGGAGACATGGCGCCACCAAATGAGTCTCTAGATAGTGCCCTCTAAACTCGCTGATACACTACCTTTAAAGAGAAAGCTTTCTTGCGATGTCAGACTCTTTATATAATGTAAAGATCTACTAAGATATACAACGAGCTTTGGAATTTCAGAAATGCTCATCAAGCTTGGGAATTCGAGACATTTGCCAATATACAATATTCAATTGACAAGTTTCTGAAATCCCCATAGACTTTGTACACAACCCACCCGGTTCCCGTAGTCAAGGGGTTAAAAAGTACAGTTGCATACATGTTGATGGCATAACAACATTGATAACAAGATGTAAAATTCTAATATGTATTGTAAACAAAAAACACATAAGTACATTTGTCTGTATTAAAATAAATACACATTTGAATGAATAGACACATTTAAATCAAGACATTTGTTTCAGTTGGAGATCTATGCATTTAATATCTGCCTTACTGTAGTTTGTGTTAATTATACATGTATAATGTAAAATCAGATATTAAGATGTAAAAAATTAGAAATAGAAGGGTAAATAGAAACGGAAAATTGACATGAGGTAAAAGGCAAGCAATATTCATGTGATTTTTCAGAAATATACTGTTTATATATTAATCGATAGAGAGAAGAAGAAAAAAATCTTGGAAGTGAACAAAAAGGGATCGTTACTGAAAGGCAAATAGAAATACATGTAGTGACGAAAATTGAAAAAAAGAGGAAGAAGAAAAATATATTTAACATTATGAGAATGTTGAAATGTCAGGGCTCTAATGTTACTTGGAAATTTGAATATGTTTCCTGACGGAAGAATTGATTTACCGGCCCTCTATTCTCAACCACATTTATGTCTTCTTCTTTTTTTTTGTCTGATAAATCTCAATAATGTTGTGCTGTTGTCACATCTACAATGTATTTTCCAACTCATTCATTTGTCATCTTTGAATGAAATGGTCTTTACCTTTTTTTCATCTAATGAAACCATATTTGTTATGGTTTTTATTATCAGATGTTGATTGAAATCATTTCATCATTATTAAAAATTATACTTGTTTTTTGTATTATACTTGCTAGCCACTCACCAGTTGTAAACTATCTAAATTAATTATCGCGTTTTATATCCCTCTATATCACAGGAAAACTGTTTGATGAGTCAATCACGCATATCGTCGGTGACATTACGTACCGGCGAATCTTCAAATTTCGGTCGATTTTTCGATTTTGAGTTGTTGGCATATTTTTGATGTCTATACCCAACTCTATCACAATTTTGTCTCTATTTTCGAATATCAATTTCTGAAAATCAATGATATCGTGAATTTTGAAGACTGACATTCAGATATGTTATAGAGTTGGGTATAGACATCAAAAATATGCCAAAAACTCAAAATCGAAAAATCAACCGAAATTTGAAGATTCGCCGGTATGTAATGTCACCGACGATATGTTTGTATGCACTGTGAGCAAGGCTTATTTATGTGATGATTATAGAGCTGTATGTATACAACTCTATGGCAATGATACGCTCATCGTGCTGCCGCAAGCCTACTGTGTAACAAAGAGTTAGAGCTAAAGATTAATGAGTTAGAGCCAATGATTCCAATGAGTTAGAGCTAATGATGAGTTAGAGCCAATGATTATAATGAGTTAGAGCTAATGATTCTAATGAGTTAGAGCCAATTATTCTAATGAGTTAGAGCTACTGATGAGTTAGTGCTAATGATTGATGAGTTAGAGCCAATTATTGTTATGAGTTAGAGCTACTGATGAGTTAGAGCTAATGATCGATGAGTTAGAGCCAATTATTGTTATGAGTTAGAGCTACTGATGAGTTAGAGCTAATGATCGATGAGTTAGAGCCAATGATTCCAATGAGTTAGAGCTAATGATGAGTTAGAGCTAATGATCGATGAGTTAGAGCCAATGATTCCAATGAGTTAGAGCTACTGATGAGTTAGAGCCAATTATTCTTATCACCTTGGGTGTGATTCGTCTGGGCTGCTTTCGAGCCCACCACCCCAAGAATCCAAGTGAAGTGAAGATAATGATTGAACCGTTTGCGTGGGTGTCTTGAGAGTCATCTGTAGAGGTGACCCATCATATTTCTAACCTTGGTGGATCTGGTTCCCATTACGATGACATGATTTGTTTGCGCTCTTTCAAACGTCATATCAAGCGGGAAAACCCCTTTTGCTGCGATCTGACCAACTTGATACCATGTGCGTGCCCATTCATTCAGCAGTAATAGATAACAGCATGTATCTATCATACATGTATGTGGAACGTGATGTATTTCTTTGTGGTAGCGGTTTTGATCAATACTTGTCACACGGGGCAGTTTCCGTTTCCTTCATGTTAAATTGTCTGTGTGACAAAAAAAACAAAAAAATCGCTGCTGCCTAATTTTTTCTTATTCAAAGCTCAGAATAAATGCAAGTAGGTCACTATTTCTGAGAAATGTTGGTGCGCACAAACTATGAACAAACTTGAACTTATCGAAAATGCATTCTTTTTTTAGTGTTGTTTGTGTGTCTGTATGTATGTGTTATCTCCAATCTCTGTGTCTTCTAAATCCTGATCACGAGAAAACGGAGTCAATCATGCATGTGTTTGCGCGCACTGTAAAAAGTCAAAGGATACAGGATCCTATGTGCGCACGCACAGCGTTGCGGAATGGCGCTTGGCCCCTAGTGTTTTATATAGCTGTACAGTATAGCTAGATAGATAGATAGATAGATAGGTTATATCAGTTTTTATTCATACATAAAATAGACCAGACTGTTGTCCGAGAACTAAAGTGTCTTGCGCACAACATAAATATAAGGGGAGGCATCAAAATTATCACTGCCGTCCTACCGCAGGATCCTGCTTGCTTGGAGGCCGTGGCCCGATGATGCATCGTTCCCTTGCGGCCAGAACGCATTTCAGGAGAGCACGACGCGGGATCCCGCTATAATTTTGACGCCTTCCCTAAAACATACATGCATGAATATTTTTTGTATTCGTTGTATATTGCTTACATTGAAAAAAGGGCACAAAATCATGTACACAAATTAAAATGAAACTCATTTTTAGCAACAAAATGTTCACAATCAAACATCAAACTGTCAGACATCACATTCTATAAAAGCTCACTCATATTTCTCCTTTCTTTAGCTCGATTTCTATACATAAGCTTTAATCTCATTCTTAAATAACAAACGAGAAACATTTAGTTAGAAACTTGAAGTGTACGTAATTAACTTCAGGTTGTAAAGTTGGGAGTACATGAATATTTATATTTCATTCCATGATTGTCATCACTAAAGTAAGGTATTAATTCACCCGGTGATCAATAATATCCATATATGTACATTATGTAATGTTGTTGATTTGTTTTTAATGGTGAACAAGTAATGAGAAACAAACATAAATATACAGGAGTATAATACCTTTATATAAATTGTATTGGTGTTTAGGTTTCACAATATTTTTGTGCTACTCTTCATTAGCAGAAATATCAAACCACCAGAATATCAAACCTCTGTTTTAAGTGTACTCTGTATTTACTTTGCAAACATTTTTCTATTTGTTGTTTTTGCATTTGCATAAATAGGATGAAAATCAATCCCATCAATTATCTCACGATATCCTTTCTGTTGATTAATAACAAACTGTTCACTCCACAGAAAATCGTTTGTAATGAAATCACTGCGAAGACGGGGGGATAAAGTACTGACCATGAAAAAAGATTCCAGCATCATTCATGAAAAAACATTATGCTTGTTGTTATTTGAATCTGTGATCCGCTATCGCCTTGGCATTTATTTGATAATTGATTGCATGTTTTTGTTTTTCTCCCAATTCCTGCGTTTCTCTTCCCCCCCCCAATTTGCAGATTCCCGGAAAACGTTGAAGGATGTCCTGGAGGAATTCCATGGCAACGGGGTGCTATCGAAATACAACCCTGAACAAGTGAGTTGATGTTTTAACCCGTTCACTACGAGATTATAAAATCCCAATAGACTTTGTACATAGTCCACCTGGTTCCCATAAGCAATGGGTTAATACTGCAAAGGGATTCTCCCCCTGTAGACAGTCAACAACAAAAAATGATAACGATTATGACAAGGAGGATGATGATGATGACAACTATTTTATATATTTTTAAATGATGTAATCGCTATGTGCTGGTCACTGTAGTCTTGTGTTGTCCCACATGCTTCATTTTGTGTTAGTACTTGTTTCATATCTGCAGGAGATTTCAATAGTGTACAAATGTCCCAGACTGTGAAAAAAATTGCTGGGAATTGCCCAATAGTGGTTTATTTCCGAGCACAGAATTGTGGTGATGGTTTGGGGGGGGGGGGGGGGAGGTGTTATAATGCTAAGGGGTCCTATACAGTGAAAAGTATTGCCTGCTCTTGATCAATTGTTTAAAGTTTCCTAGTGCAGCGTTGTGGTGACTGGTTGGGGGTGAGGGGGGGGTGTTATGCGAATGGGACCTATACAGTGAAAAGTATCGCCTGCGCTTGATCAATTGTTTAAAGTTTCCTAGTGCAGCGTTGTGGTGACTATTTGGGGTTGGTGGGGGGGGGGGGGGGAGGGGGGTGTTATGCAAAGTGGTCCTATACAGTGAAAAGTATTGCCTGCACTGATCAATTGTTTTATGTTTCCTAGTGCAGTATTGTGGTGACTGTTGGGGGGGGGGGGGAGGGGGTGTTATGTGAAGGGGTCCTAGACGGTGAAAAGTAGTGCCTGCGCGTTTGCCCAATTCTGTTTGTGGTGATGGTTTGGAGGGAGGCATTATGGATTGGTAGTGGGCGTAGAAGAGTACCGTATGGATTGGCGGTGGGTGAGCGTATTATAGATTGGGAGTTAGGCATTGGAGTGCATATGGATTGGCAGCGGCGGTTGGTTGCAGTGTTTGTGCACTGTTAGGCTGAGATGGCAACGCATACATTGACCAAGAATGCTTTCTGGGTCAGCGTAGCCGTTTGAAACCATCGACATTATTTCAGGGTCCCGGCGACACAAACAAAGCAAAACACAACACCAACACAATGTATAAATCTCTTTTCATACAAAGGGAGATGGGAGATGTATACAAAGTGCCCAGGGGCCCCATGTCTCAAGAAAAAAACAAAGAAAAAAACAGGGGATCGAAAGTTTGGAGAAGAATGGATGGATGGATGGATGGTATATCTGTTTGGGGAGTAATGGAGCGGTGCGGAGAAGTGGAATTATGGGATGGCTAGGGGGTAGGAAATCAGCTCACATTTCCTTGCGCGAAAGGTCAGCGATTGATGATTTGATTTGATTAATTCAGCTGTTCCGTGTTCCTCTTGGTTTAGCTTACATCATACCCTTTGCTAAAAACCCAGGATCCAAAACCCATTACGCAGCTCCAGGCATGATGCTTTACTAAAAACAAATTCTGTCGAGAACACAAAAAAAAGGAGGAAGAGTGAAGATGACTTACGGCTGGAATAAAAATGCAAGAATTAAAAATAACTCTTGAAACTGGGCGCTATCGCAAAAAAGGAAGGTATACAAACGCGATAGCTAGCACATTCATATGCATAGACGATGGGCTCTCCATAATATGTATAGGCCATATTTAAATGGCAAAAAAAAGAATGAATTTTAAGTTTGCCCCTTTATATGAACAATGCAATGTTATAGGTTTGGTGGTCAAATGCAAATACAAGAAAAACTAAAGGTGTGTCATAAATCATAAGTTTATGAGAAAGAAAAATTTTCAAAATTTCAAGGAATAAGTATTCAAACTTTATTACTTTAAATAGTGTTATGTTGTGTGAACGGTGGTGGACATGATTTTGCAAATATAATATTCATCCACAATCACATCACCCCCACACAGTCTTTAACGCTAAATTTGAAAGCTCTAACCATTAAGCCAATACATGAAGGTTTGTGGACCATCTGTTTAGGATAGAATTGCACTTATTTTTCAATCTACATTATGTTTTTTGTTAAATATCATTTCTGTGTTTACCATTGGAACTGGCAGGAATTTTGACCAGCAGTGCTCCCTCATGGGGGAATGATATTGATTATATGTCTCTAAGATTTTTAGAATGGAATTTATAGAAACCAAATACTTGTTTGAAGAGGAAAAACGAAATACAATATGAGTATAATTGATGTTTTTGTGAATAAAGTTGACTTTATTTGCTCTTCTCTCCCTATATATATATATATATTTATGATTATTCTTTGCAATTATATTTATATATATCAGCTCCTATATACACCCTATAGTCGAGCACTATTGGACATTTGTAGCTCACTATCATACACTGTATATATATATATATATATACCTGACATATGGGCTGGAATTAGCACACTCAACCCGTTCCCTTTGAGATACTGAAATTCACATAGACTTTGTATATACATGTATATTATAGCCCACACGGTTCCAGACAAGGGGTATTAAAGGTGGTTTAAATTGACACCATGGTTTTGAATATTTACGGGTTTATGGAGTGCTGCACTTTCATTAATTTACTAATTTCCAAAATTAAGGAATAGAAGTTGATGGTTAACTTTAATACTAAACAACAACAATGTTTGTCTTAATCTTTGTTCATTCTTTTCGTCACAAATTAAAAGTTTTAAAGAACAAAATGAGCAAAGACAATTTTGCTGGCGATCATACACGAGACCAACAGATTGCTAGACCGTTGCTCTAACCGTTGCTCCTGAAATCCCTACTGATGAGGGTACTTCCCAGAAACCCTTTTTAATGCACATGCCTGTCAGAACTTACATAAATCAACTGATAGGGAACTTATTCAAGTGTGAGGGATACATATCTTTTTGTATAAGGTTATATATTTACTTAAAGGCCTCAAGTTTTTCATGGAGTCTTTTTTGAATGTTTACATGCCATAGGCCACATAGGCTATAAATGTAGTCACCTCTTTTCTTCCCTTTGTCAATAAGACATCCAGCATATTGTTGCATGTCTTTTTCATCATCTTAACCTTTCTATGTTCTTGTCTCCCCTTTAGCCAATCAGCTATGCGGGCTTCAAGCTGTTCATGGAGACATACCTGGATGTCGACATGCCAGAGGACCTCTGCAGACACCTCTTTCTCTCCTTTATAAACAAGTTGACACTTTTCCTTCTAATAATTCTTGTCTCCCTTGTCTCCCCTTTAGCCAATCAACTATGAGGGCTTCAAGCTGTTCATGGAGACATACCTGGATGTCGACATGCCAGAGGACCTCTGCAGACATCTCTTCTTCTCCTTTATAAACAAGTTGACACTTTTCCTTCTATAATTCTTGTCTCCCTTGTCTCCCCTTTAGCCAATCAACTATGAGGGCTTCAAGCTGTTCATGGAGACGTACCTGGATGTCGACATGCCGGATGACCTCTGCAGACGTCTCTTCCTCTTCTTTATCAAGTTGACACTTTTCCTTCTATAATTCTTGTCTCCCTTGTCTCTCTCCTTTAGCCAATCAGCTATGCGGGCTTCAAGCTGTTCATGGAGACATACCTGGATGTTGACATGCCAGAGGACCTCTGCAGAAATCTCTTCCTCTCCTTTATCAAGTTGACACTTTTCCTTCTAATAATTCTTGTCTCCCTTGTCTGTCTGTCCTTTAGCCAATCAACTATGAGGGCTTCAAGCTGTTCATGGAGACGTACCTGGATGTCGACATGCCGGAGGACCTCTGCAGACACCTCTTCCTCTCCTTCGTCAAGAAGACGCCCAACATCTCGCGCCACACCAGCCGAGGGGCGGGAGACAAGGAGAAGGGCGGTGTGTACGATGTGGGAACGGCAGTGGCACAGGTTTGTTCAATCGCGGCTTTAGCTATTTAATTGAGATATGTAAATGCTGATCAAAGCAATAATGTATCCTGTACAAAGTCAAATAGTAAACTTTGAAGGTTTCCATGGCAATAGAATAACTTGATGAGGAAGGTGAAGGTACTCCACTTCCTCACCAAATGGTAAATTCTATGAATGAATAAAACTGGTAAGATTTACTTATGTAAGTACGACATTTTGCAGATAAATATTTTTTTTTTTTTAGAAACTCATTTTCTTTTCTTTTTTAGAATCACTTTAATTCCAAGTATATGATTACAAAAATGTACTCCCAACTTTATTTAGTCCATCATAGATAAGCAAAACAATATAACATCTAGAAGACTAGAAAGTCTTTACAAATTTACAACCAATTTATATACTCCAACTTTATAGGTAGCGACCACAGCTGCCTGCGCCGCCATCCGGGCCCCCGGTAGCACGCCCATTGAGATAGCCGGCCAGGCCCCCGATCAGACGAGTGGGGGAAACAACAACACAGAGGGTGTGGAGCTCACTAACGGTAAGTTCCTTTGCTCTTACGTTCTTTGAACCCTATATTTGTGAATTTAAAAGGGGAATTCCAGGCCAGGCCCCCGTTTTAAAAATCTTGTCCAATTTTTATAAATGTCTGATTATTGTATTAACTTCTATGGCAAGTTATAACTTCATTACAACATCTGAACGCATCTGAGCGTGCAGTTACCTTTTATACCATCATTAATGTGAAGACAAACAAAATGATAGAATGTTGTGAACATTTTTAAATGAACACACATTATCTCCGCAAGCTCTGGCTTAACACATTTAATGATGACTGGTAGTAACCTTTACCATCATTAATGAGCCAAAGGGAAAACATTGATCAGACGTTCCAGGCATGCTTAATAAGGCCCTCGATATTTACTTCTCAATCCCCCGTTGTCCTACAGCCAGGGCAATGGGTTAAGTTTGACCCATCGAAGAGGATCGGCTCCGAGCCCCCCGCTCGATTCCAACCCCATCCAGACTTAAATGTCAACTAGTGGTTATGTCCCCTGTCATCTTGAGAGGCCGGTGAAGCCACGTTTTCTTTTTGTGTGTGTACTAGCCAAGTGGAGGAGGGGGCGCTCCCCCACAACACCGCCAGGGGGGTGTTTCACAACGATTCTAAGTTGAACTTAACTTTTAGTTGCACCTATCAATTATGGAAAGCCGTTGGTCTCTTTGTTAAATGTTGAAACAGTTTTTTTTGGAAAGGCATACAATTTGATAAAATCAGTTATATATTTGTTATTATATCCCTCATGAGAATGTTCTAGCCATGTGATTGGTCGAAACGCCGTCACGTGTTCAAGTATAATTTCTCCCATCAAATCCCAACCTCATATAGTACTTTTGTACAGTACCTTTTTTGTCGAGGACAACGAACTTTTTGGCCCTGCCGAGGGTGTTATATTAAATTGCTGATACGCATGTAATCTCATAGGGCACGTTGTTAGCAACCTCTAAATGAGGAATCAGCGAACGTTTACAACCGACTTGTTTGTTCCCATGACAACCCAAGAACGCAGCGGCAGCCAATGTGAACGCTTGTGGCAGCGCAAGTACGCGTGTGCGCGTTTGTGCGCAGAAAGGTAGCGCGCTGGTGCGCAAAGTGTACGCGCGGCTACGCTTAACGTAACAATGGTATAAGCGTCTTAGCCTTTTAATCATAAATCGTGTTCATGTGCAGGATTGACAAAATGAAAATAAAAGACTTGATCAATTGCTCAATATTCCAAACTTTTGAGCCCTTTGTGTTAGTTATAGGTCGTTTGTGATCCAAATAATATGAGGGATATAAAACAAATAACCAAATCTCCTTGCTCGGGTGATGGAGGAAAACTATACACGCCTCGGTGATCTGCGAAGGTACCATCATGCCTCGGCTATCGCCTCGGCATGATAGTACCTTCGCAGATCACCTCGGCGCGTATAGTTTTGCCATCACCCTCCCAGTCGATGGTTATTTGCTTACTATCAAGGAGCCTTGAAATAATTGACATAATTATTTTGTTTGCTTTTTAACATGTTTTATTCCAAGGCTACAAATGGCTTTCCATCATTGTTAGGTCCAACTTAAGAGTTAAGTTCATCTTTGTAAAACACCCCCAGATTCTCTCTTACCTTCACCCTTAAAAGAATTCTTGCATCTCCAACTCCACTTGCCAGGTGTATTGTGGGAGAAAAGAAAATACAAATCATATTTATTTTCATGTCATGCTATGTGTGTTCTTTTTCAGTGGTGTAGCTATAAAGTGGGGGCTTCCCCCCCCCCCCCTACTCCCCCTCCCCCCTCCTTCATTTGCCCCATCACTTCCCCCATGAGGAATTTGTGCCCCCACCTCCCCCCTTTCCCTTGTATTTGGAGACAAACATTTAAAAAGAATTTATTTATTTGAATCTCTTGCCACGCGCATTATGAGAATAGTTAACTTGCGTAGATCGTGCAATCCATATCGAGATCCCTAACCAACCCCCTTCAACATTTGTATATCCATTTGGATGCACAGAAAACAACTCGCTAAAAACCACCCTAAAAAGAAACTGCCTTGGACCGAGACTACACCCCCTATATATACCCGGCGCTGGCCCATAATTGTCCTCTTTCAATTTGCGACGCCTTAGAGACAGTCATGCTAGAAATCGCGCTCTTGCATTTGATTCTAAGAATTTTCGTAGCAGTCTACAACTAAAGTAAGACCGTTCCTTTTCTATCTATCAGTGTAGCGCAATAACCCTATTTGATTTGTAAGTCCTTGGACCTTGTCAGAAGCGATATTGAGACCATTTTCGGAGCTTTTTGTTAGGTTTTTCTGGCGCTCCGTTGGTGGTTAAGAAAATGACGCATGCGTGAATTTTCGGACGGCTCGCGGTGGGAGTGTTCCCCCGGAGTTAGGGGCGAGATTCGGTCCGAGTTTTCACTCTCATTTAAATTTTTTTCTTGGGGCTCTATACCTCGGGTCATGTATAAGATTGATTTTTTTGGGCTTGCTCGGCCCCTCGTTTGGGGGGCCTTGCGTCTTGGCTCGTGTATAATGTTGCTTCTTTTCTTTCCATGGCCGTCAATCATTTCGGAGACGTTGTGCTCGATTCATGAATGATGTTGAAAGTTTTTATTTTTTATTTTTGATGTCATGTTCGTATTCTTGCATGCCCGCCATTTTGTTTTTATGACTTTGTTGTGGTGTGTGCTGGCTCGACCTCGGGGTCGTGGCTTGTCCTTTTGGCCTTTGTTTTGTTGAGGGGGGGTGGTGCCTCGTCGGGGTCACCATGGGTTGAAACATGTGTTGGGGAGAGGTGGTGTCGGGGTTCTTGGCCCCTCCACCCCCTTCCCCTCCCCCCCCCACCCCCACACTTTAAAAAAAAAAAAAAAAAAGTGCGGGGGTGCCCACGAAGGGACCAAAAAAAAAAAAAAAAAAAAACTTGGAAAAAAAAAAAAAAAAAAAAAATTATTTTTTGTTTACAAAAATAATAATAATAATAATTGAGTGCTTATGGGGGGGGGATGCTAACCTCCCTTTTTTCCTTTGTTTTTTTCTTTACTTTGTTCCTTTGTGCATCTAGGTATGACATCGGATGATGGTTGGGTGGACGTCTTGTCGGCCTCGTACGGCGAGGGTCACGAGACGGGGAGTTTGAGGCCGGGTTCCCTTCCCCCGGGTCGTTCAATGTCGGTTCCGGGGGAACCAAATTTAGAATCCCGTGCTACTAATTCGCGCCTCACGGGTGGGCGAAGCAGTAGCTGTGGCACCCAGGGGTATCCTTTGGCTAGAGGGTTAGTAGGGTCCCCTGAAGACGGTCCCCCTATCATCGTAGGGCCCGGGGATCGTGGCGTCAACCTGGGTGCTGTCCCTGGTTGTAATTCGCCTATGATGTCCGGCTTTGGCCACGGTGAGCAGTTCAAGACTCGGGCCATTTCTCACCGCACACGTAAGTCCTCTCGCAAGCCGGGTAAGTCCGCTCTTTCCATAGCTTTTGACGGGCGCGGGACACCGCGCCCGGTGCACTCGAAACGTCGCACCCAGCATGGACGAGTGACTTCTTCTCCCGGGATTCCTGACCGAGGGAGGCCAGTCCCCTCTGGACCAGGGGTAAGTCCCATGACGTGATTCCTTCGCTTAGAGTAAACCGCTTATCAGGCTGACAAGCGGTATGATATTTCAGGTCTCAAACCTGCATCGTCTAGATTTGTATTATTGTTGTCACTTCCTTATTACTAGCCCCTCTCTCGGTGGTAGCACTGGGCCTCGGGGTCAGTTAACACAATTGGGATTGTTGTCAGTAGTTGATAGAATTGTTAGAAACCGATAGGAATGTGACCGAGTTGAGTACCACGGTGGTGGAAATCTAATCAGCGCTTCGGCCGTTTTTTCGTGTTATTTATAGCGCGGCCCCCTCGGAGGGGGCCTTTGCAGCAGCGCTCCGCCCCCCCCCCCCCCCCCCCCCCCCCCCCCGAGATGGGGGGGTGTCTCGTTCCGCGCCGCAGCCCGGGGGGCTAGGCTCAGAGATTTGTTGCCGGGTTCCCTTCCCCCGGTTCGCTGTGTGTTGGGACCGGGGGGGTATGGTTTTTTTGGAACTCCGTTCTGCCACACAGGTGGGCAAGACAATGTATGTAACACCCAGGTGAGTTTGTTGTGTGTGGTATCTAAGCTAGGTCTTGTGCTGCCCTCTCGTTGGCCTCGGGTAGCGAGGATCGCGAGTCAGGGCGATTGAGGCCGGGGTTCTTCCCCCGGTTCGAGTTGAGTTGGGACCAGGGGGAATGGATTTTCACTCCCGTTTTGCCTTTCGCGCCTCACGGTTGGGCGAGGCAATGTTGTGGCACCCAGGTGATCCCTTGGCTTAAAGTTTGTAGGGTGATCCTGAAGACGGTCCCCCTATCACTGCAGGGCCCGGGACCGTTGCGCCAGCCTAGGTGCTATCCCCGGTTGTAAGTCGCAGGCGGTACGGTAAGGCCGACTAACCCCAGCTTTAGATAATTAAGCTATATTAAAGCTAGCTGGGGTTCGCCACGGTAAAAGATGTTATTCCCCGGGCCACTTCTCACCTTTACCAATAAGTCCTCTCACAAGCAGGAGTAGCCAGCTCGTTCCGAGGCCTTTGACGCACGTGGGTCAGCAGTGCATCCAGGAGCCTACTGGGCGTCGTCCAGCTTACGACCATACCACGCTGGTTATATCTACCCAGGATGGACGGGCTACTGCTTATTCCCGGATACCTGGTCTCGGTAGGCCAGTTCCCACCAGGCCGTGGGTAAGTACTCTTAGTCTTGCGGCTGTTTCGTCCGTTCTGTCGGCGCTCCCCCTGGTGCTGTGGTACAGGGGGATGTGATGTACATTACGGGGTGCCGTGGCGCAGCGGTAACGCCTCTGACTCCAGGTCAGAAGACTGCGTGCTCGCATCACGTTGGGGTCACCATTATGTGATATGGTTCTTTGGTGTGTATATATTTAGAGTTAAATTTGAAGTTTGTCCCATACTCGTTGCTCATGACAGTGCGACAATGTATGAGGGAATAGATTTTATGATGTGGCTTCCAGGAGATCCCGTTACTTTAGGTAGTTGGGATCGATCCGTGCGCTAGCCAGGGTGTCGCCCCGGGCTATTAGACACTAGCGTAATTTTTGATAATTGCCACGGTAAATTAATTAAGAAAGGAGCCATGTTATGGCTTGTATTTAAATTTTGGTTACGCATATGGATAAGATCCTGTCGCTCTCAGTGAATGCTATTTGATTCTTGAGCGGGAGTATGGTTTGAGCCCCGTCTAGACGTAGGTCATGCTGTGAGCTGTATTAAAATTCTCTCGATATAGTCGTCTTGACCGCATGTCCTTTGACGCACGGGTTGAGGCGCGTCACTTGCCACGGGGTGTTTAGTCACCTGCGCGGGGTAGGTTCCTTTGGTTCCTTGGTTCCTTTGGTTCCTTTGGTTCCCCCGGGATCTCTGCCCGCGGTAGACCTATCGGGGTGCCCGCGCGACCTCTGGCCGGTCCCCTTTTCCGCTGCCCTTTGCTGCACGGGGCTGGTTCCTTTGGTTCCGTTGGTTCCTTTGGCTCCCCCGGGATCCCTGTCCGCGGTAGACCTATCGGGGTGCCCGCGCGACCCCTGGCGGGTCCCCTTATCGCTGTCCTTGCTCCTGTCCCGTGGGGTGGGGGGGAGCCGGTGTGCCCCCCCCCCCCCCCCCCCACCGACTTCCCTTTGGTTTTTACCTTCGGGCGTCTAGGTGGGGCGCCGGACAGTTATATTTTTTGTGGAGGTTTCGCTTCCCTCGTCGAGTGAGGGTCGCGAGGCTGCAGGATGAGGCATCTGTTTGCGGACCAGGCGGGTCCAGATTCGTGTTCGGACAAGATCGCCAGGGCTTTAGGTTGCGTCCTGGCAGGGTCGCCACGACTCTTGTCTTATGGCTTGTTTGTTGTCTACTACTATCTCCCCTAGGCCTGTGTGGATCCGGCCCGGTTTGAGCCCGATCTCAGGGCATAACGTTGCCTGTGGGTCTGGGTTATGCGCCGGGATCCGTTGCGATGGCCAGTGGGCCATTGTTGGGTTTAAGCCACGCGATCGGCGTTGCTTATGTTGTGGACAAGGAGTTGTATCATAGGGTCAGCCTCGTTAAGGCGGTTACTCATCAGTTCGATTCCCTTTTCTCAGTCGAATGCTCGTGTGCACGGATGGCGGGTTGGCCATTGCATTTAGGACAGTTTGGCTTTGATAGGGTGGTTAGCCAACTTGGTATCCCATCGTTCTTTACCTCGTTTCCGGGGGAGGACTGAGTTTTCCGTGGACACAGTCGGGGTTTTCTTCTTCCACAGCCCCGTTGCTGTGTAACTAAACCTGCTCCGGTGTCGTTGGTTCCCTTGCGTACGAGGCTCCCCGGCTGATATTGTATCTCGGTTTTTGCCGTTCTAGATGTCCCTTGTTTCAGCATGGAGTCTTCCATTCATCCCCACGCCCCCGTTCGCCTAGGCTGTTGGCAGTCTCTCGGTTCCCAGGTTGGGTTGCGGTCAGTTCAGTGCCGAGGCCTTCTCATTTGGCCTGAAGTCCTTCTCCAGGGACCCCTTTCGGCAGGTGTCGGTGGTGCCAGGCTCCCACGATCTCGAGGAGTCCGGTTATTCCCTTTTCAGAGGTCGTACTTCGTCTACTCCTTGCAGAGATACTCAGTTGGGTCAGGTCGCTAGGTCCCTCATCATCGAGCTGAAGTCACGAGTGATTCCTTCGGGTGGTTCAGATGCCTTCCGTCGCCTACGCATGAGGCTGTTGGCTCCGGCGGAGTCTTGGCAGGTTCCCGGCCTCCTCATCAGCTTGGTGGTCCTAGTGCCAGTTGTCGTTTCTCCATCCGGTCCCTACAAATGTTCCAGATGCAGGATATTTGGGGTTTTTTTTTTCTTCCGCCCCTCCAGGGACGGCCGGTCGGGGTTGGGTTCCCGACAGTCCCATGGTCGTTGCAGATATAAGCTGGCGGGGGGGGACGCGAGGCCGTCTCCTCCCGTCTCAATGGCTCCTTCTCCCCACGGTCTTTAGGATGATTTGCGGGGGGCAATTAAGTCTTAATGGACAATAGATTCCTTGAGAGTCATTTATCTGGCTTATGTGGGATAGCTCACATGAAATAGTGATACACATGATTGAGGTGACCTAATATGTATGTAGGTTGCCTATTACTGATGGCACTAACATTAGCAGTGTATCTGCGGTATTCGTCATGCCGCTCTATTTATTTGAGAATGGGTTTATAGTGACAATATTTGGCTAGTATTGTAGTGGTGGAGTTTGCAATTTGTGGGCCAGAACATGGCTCATTTGTTGTTGGCCTATGGTAAAGGAAATGCAAGTATTTGGTAAATGCTTGCCAATTGCAAACTTAATAATTTTATTAGAATTATACTGCATCGAGAGCCTAGTTCCCGAATCATGCAGGCGTTTTGTTTACGACGCCCATCTTCCAGGTCCCTGGTACCGTCCTGGGTCTCGACCGGTGTTCTCAGGCCTTGGTCCGTGCTCCAGGTTGAGCCTATGTTGAGGGCCTCCCTTGGCTGGAGCCGGTCCTGCCGGTCTTCCTGCTGGCGTTGGCCCTGGCCCGAGGCGGAGTACCTGGCGTACCTTGTTAGCATTAGGTCAGGGCTGGTAAGAGATGGGTGGTGGTCGGCCCTTCCGTCCAAGGGAGCTTTTTATTACTGGGAACCCAGTTTTTTTTGCCCAGCCGCCGGCCCGGGGTCACAAGACCCGGGCAATGGCCGCGTCTGGGCTTCCCTTCGTTAATGGTGCTGGCGATTCTCGCAGCAGGACATGATACGCTTGTTTTAGTCACTTGTCCATGCCCACGAGTCCCGGGCGAGGGCCGACTCGTGGGCTCTCGTTAACGGAGCCCCTGTTGGGCGAGGTTTCTACGGGCTCCTTGCTGGGCGTCGCCAAATGCGTCGGTCTCATGTTATTGGCGAGACGTGGTGGCCGGAGGCCCGGTCCTTGCTGAGGCGGTTCTGGCAGCTGGCCCTATGTAGATGTAGTCTGCGTTGTCCGACCCCTCCTCCAGTCAGTAAGTATACTTCCCGTATGCTATTTGTGTGGGTCAGGGATTATACAAATGTTGAAGGGGGTTGGTTAGGGATCTCGATATGGATTAAATGAATCTTAGTGATTTCATTATCCATTAGAGATACTAACCAACCCCCTTCATAAATTCCCTCCCGTCCTCCCCGCGTCGGTAGTCGTGCGCGATTGAAAGAGGACAATTATGGGCCAGCGCCGGGTATATATAGGGGGTGTAGTCTCGGTCCAAGGCAGTTTCTTTTTAGGGTGGTTTTTAGCGAGTTGTTTTCTGTGCATCCAAATGGATATACAAATGTTGAAGGGGGTTGGTTAGTATCTCTAATGGATAATGAAATCACTAAGATTCATTTATTCGCCCACGTTGCCCCTTTCCTTTCCTTTAGAATAAGTTACCAAGTGACGTTTGTAACATTCAGTGCCTGGAAACTGCTATAATTATTATTATTGTGATGCAATGTCCCAATGTTTTCATGATTGTCCTCCCACTTGATATTTATTCAGTCTGTAACACAGAGATCCCACCTTTTTCAATCAATCTTGCCCCCAATTCAAACAAGACTTTTATTGTAAAAATGAAAGAACCGCATCTAGATTGTTCTATTTGCAAGTTTCTGAAAGTACAATGTATAAACAAATTGATAGAACTTTAACTACAAAACAATTCAGACTAGTTCAGTATTGAAAATCCTACACTATACCCCAAAACATCCAAAATATAACAAAATAGTCATTACAATTAATAAACCCAAAATAGTATTACTGTTTTCCGTGATCAGTTTTCCTTTATTAATGATAAAACAATTGTTTATATTATTATTATTATTATAAGATGGAATTCTTACTTTTAAACAAAATGCTTATACTTAGAAATCCTGAATTAAGCGCATTTTTGTTTAAAGTAAGAATTCCATCTTAACGCATGTTCGTGTAAATAGAATAATCCTAGGAGCATGTTGTGTTGAAATAAACAGAAGATTGTGTCGGGGAAAATGTCACAGTCTGGCTCGAAAAGGTGTTCGCATGCTGAATATAGCCCCTCCAGAAATAGAGCAGTATGTCCACAAGACTAGTCGAAAAAAAGAAAAGGTCATTTTTGTTTAATGCGAGACATCATTCTTGCATCAATTCTTGATTCTATTTGCAGACTGTTTTTGTTTTTTGTTTTGTTATCCCAAGTTTGTTTGTATTAAAATGAAATGAGACATACTTTACCTACCGGTACTTAGTAACTGAATGATGATTGATCGTTCGCGATTAATAAGAAAAGTTTTCAAATGATATACTCGAATTGGGCATTGGAAAAGGTTAAGACGTTTCTAGCAAGATTTATGAGTTTTTCATTGAGTCCATCACCTCAGAGCTATACAAAAGTAAGGAAAGAAGAGAGAAAGAAATATGGAAAAAAAATTGGAAAATCCTGAATGAATATTTGTTGTGATTATAACAAATTATCAAATTAATATGCATTGTTAAATGAGCTATTTGAATTCTAAGATTGCCTATCAAGATTAATAAGCTATTATTTGTGTCAACCACCCCAAAGCTTTAAAGGGACTTGGTAACATTGTCCAAATCCTCAAAATCCAATTGGAATTCTAGCGGTTCCCTCATACCTTGTTGTATTCGTATTAGCAATAAAATCATGGGACAGGTTTCGGTTTTTCAAATTTCCCATTCGTTAAAAAGATATTTACGATTGAAGTTTTCAGATGTTAAAAAATCCAACAGATTTGACCGTGTACAAAGTGAGTGCAATGAGTTAGTGAATATCACTTTGCATTTTTGCTCATTACTCTGCCATATAACGTCCATATAACACCTAGTGGACATATCAGATAACAACAATATACATTGTATCATGATTGTATCAACCACTCATCACTTTTTGCACATGTAAACAAAGTTACTAGATCCCTTTAAAAAGCGTAAGTAAAGAGGAGAGAGAAAAGTTGGGAAGACAGATGATATAATATAGAGAGAAGGTGAAAGAGAGAAAACATGAAAGTGATAATGGACAGGCAAGCAAGCTTTTAAAGGGATCTAGTGTTCTTTGTTGGCATGTGCAAAAACTGATGAATAGTTTTAATGAAATGTGTATGTTTGTGATCTGATTTGTCCAATGAGTGATGTGTGAAAATTCCATGTTAAATGAATGTCATATGACCCAGTAATGAGCAAAAAATGCAAAGGGATTTTCGCTTACTCATTGTACTGAATTTGTACAGAGTTATAATTATCCAGTAGATAATCAAATATCCAAACACATCAATCATACATATCTTTATAACGAAAAGGAAATTCTGAAAACCTAAACCTGCTCCATGTTTCTACAGTTGGTATTGTAATAAACCGAACACAAAAAGTAACTTCACCCCTAAGCAATTGCCCATAATTTCATGACCAAGAATCGTTTCAAGATTTCGTCTTGCCATATGGTAGTTAGGAAAATAATGTGTAAAAATAAGAGGTAACCATTAATCCATGGTTGAGTGAGCACACATTACATAAAAATAGTCATATTTCAAAATTCGCAAAAGTATTATCATCATTACAAATTATTGAGATTTGGAAAATTAAAAAATGCACTGTTTCACAATTGCAATTAATGCATTTTACCACATGTGCCATCAAAATATCAAATTGAATGGAATATCAAACAGCATTGTTTAATAAACCATTATCAATGCATTCCGCCACATGTGCGGATTCACAACAATGTACAGGCACGCGCAATACCTTGTGACTTTTGAATTGGGCCATTTTGTCTTTAATCTGTGCTCATTCAGCCATAAAGTAATGAATATCTCTGATTTTCGCACATATCGAACATAACAACTGTGCCAATATTGTGGTAAGATGACATCCTGAAATAATAAATGGTTATGAAATTATGGGCAATTGCTTAGGGGTGAAGTTACTTTTTGTGTTCGGTTTACAATGACAATGAAGTATGTGAGCTTGGCTAGAGTAACGTTCTAGGTAAGTTTTGTCAATTTGTACAATGTTACTAGATCCCTTTAACACCTGAAATAAGAAGGAGAAAGGAAGAGAGATATAAAGGTTAAGAGAAGATGGAGAGGAACAAAATACATACATGGGTTGGAGAAGGAGAAAGGGAGAGAGAGTGGGAGAAAGGGAAGCACCCAAAAATAATATTCTTATTAAAGAAAGGTAACATCTTTAGTATTCCATTCCATCAACAAGTTCACAAAAATATGTTTCCAGAAAGAAAAAAAAAAAATTGGAAACGCATCACCATTCTAAAGCATCATGCGGTCTGAATTGCGAGACTGCGATGCGTGCCGTGAATTGCGATGTGTGTGCAGAGCGAACGAATCGCCCAGGAATCTATTGTCTACAAACGTACGCGTGAATAGCATTGGCGCACTCGCAAATGGTTGGCCCGTATGGAACCAGGAAATAGCAGTGGTTCCGTAAGTGGTGGAAATTAATTGCTTTGTTTATGAATTACACAACCCTTTGCAAAATGTTGGGTATCTATTTGATATCACAAAACATATAATAATGTGTTGTTCTTTGCCTGGTGGTCCCCTTTAAAAGAAAAAGAAAAGAAAAAAGAGTGGGAGAGAGGCAGAAAACAGAACATGTGGCATGGTTCTTTAAAAAAAATATATACACCTCTTTCAGTAGACAGTTTTAGCGGAGTAATAATGAATTGCGTGGTGCGCGATAACGTGTAATGTGGGACTGACAAACAGTTCATTACAATTTCTCCTATCATTCTTTCCATCACTCCAGAAAGCGTGGGCATTGATGCTCCTCCGTCCTAAAGTGTTTCTAAATTTGTCGCATTGTGAACATTGACTGCCGGGCATTACTCCGGATTGTTGGCATCCATCATTGGCCGTGTTAAAGGGATCTATCAAACATTGTCAAAATCCACACAAATTTACTTAGAACTCTAGTGGTTCCCTCATGCCTTGTTTATTCGTTTTACCAATAGAAGCATGAAACTGGTTTGGTTTTTTACATTTTTTTTGCGTGGAATTTTCATACATGTTCATCATACAATGTACATATCAGATCATAAAAATACACATTTTATCAACCATTTGCCGGTTTTTGCACACGTCATCAAAGTTACTAGATCCCTTTAAAGTGGAAGTTGCAAGACACAAACTATATCATGTGGGCCAGAAGCTCAGAACTCAAAATTTCTCTTCATTTTTCCATTTATTAGCTCAGAGATGGATGAAAATTGAAAAAGGCTCCATCGTAATCACCAAATATAAACCTGAAATTGATCAGAATCGTAAAAATAGGCACAATTTATTACTGTTATTCATTTTGTTTTACTTTTTATTCAGAAGTATACATGGTCATCATGTTAGATTCCTTTTATTAGCCCAGGGGGTGATGAATATTGAGATATTGAGGCTCCATCGTAGTTGGCAAAAATGAAGTTGAAAATATTTCAGAATGGCTGTTAGACTAGCTGTTTTTGTTGTTGTTGTGTGTATGCATTTGTTTGTCTTTTTTCTATTCAACTATATACTGGGTCACTCTTAATGTTAAACTACTGGAACTTAGTGTGCTGCATACTTCCCTATGGGAACTTCAACAATTTAGTAGAAAATTGGGCCAATATGCATAATGTGAAGTATGTTTATGGGATTTTCTCCCCTTTGTACCCCCCCCCCCCCCAACCTTAAAGCCCTAAACAGATTTAGCTCTTCGGAGTCCGAAAGTGGACTTGACGTCATGCTAAATGGACACAGAATTCCATTACTTGGGGATAAAAACCCATTTACATATGACACCCATGCACCCCCACCACTTTCTCTCCGTAGTGGCGTAGCGCGGTCAGACACAATTTTTTTCTTTTTTGGGGGGGGGGGGGGGGGGGAAACCTTTATGTATTTCTTTTTTTTCACAGATTTTCTCCTTAAATGTATTTTATTGTTTTTTTTCAAATTGTTTGGGGGCATCTGTATCTACCCCACTGATGTCCCCGTTGTTTCCCCCTTTTCGGAAATGGAACGACCGTGATCAATGAATAACCTGATTTTTCTCTGACCTTCAAAACGTTGTTCTACAAAGTATGTCACATCTTGATTTGATTTGATTTGATTCATTTACCGTATTTGTCGGTGTATTACCCGCTCCGGTGTATTAACCGCATCCCTAACTTTTGGGGTTTTCCATGAAAAAAAAAAATTTTGATAGTAAAATTCTTGATTTTTAGATGGTCAAAATGTGCCGAGGATAAGTAAAAAACATAATTCTTTTTCAGAGAGTTTTGGTCTATGAAATATAATTCAATTTACTGAAGTCTCTGAAGCACATAAAGGAAATTATGAGCCCCTTCCCCGGATTTTGTTGAGTAATTGAGTTTACCAGAAAATACAACACGGAACACTATACATGGGACTGTAGTAAATTCTAGCAGAAAAACGAAGACAAAACAACAAAAATTAATTAAAACGGAGATAAAAAAACTGTACCTTGATATGTTATTCCTTCTTACAAGTTCAGATTTGGTTAAATCTACCCTTGAAAATTGTTTTCAAGGGTTGAAAATTGTTTTTGGAGATGAAAAATTGCGATCGTATTAAACTTGCAAGTGCTGGTACTGTGCAGGTTTGATTTGACTGAAATTAGCAATCAATCACGATAGGATTGGCTAACTTAAGTCAAGACTGAAATTAGCCAATCCTATCGTGATTGATTGCTAATTTCAGTCAAATCAAACCTGCACTTGCAAGTTTAATACGATCGCAATTTTTCATCTCCAAAAACAATTTTCAACCCTTGAAAACAATTTTCAAGGGTAGATTTAACCAAATCTGAACTTGTAAGAAGGAATAACATATCAAGGTACAGTTTTTTTATCTCCGTTTTAATTAAGTTTTGTTGTTTTGTCTTCGTTTTTCTGCTAGAATTTATTACAGTCCCATGTATAGTGTTCCGTGTTGTATTTTCTGGTAAACTCAATTACTCAACAAAATCCGGGGAAGGGGCTCATAATTTCCTTTATGTGCTTCAGAGACTTCAGTAAATTGAATTATATTTCATAGACCAAAACTCTCTGGAAAAGAATTATGTTTTTTACTTATCCTCGGCACATTTTGACCATCTAAAAATCAAGAATTTTACTATCAAAAAAAATTTTTTTTCATGCAATTTTTCCTATCTCCGTGTATAAACCGCACCCCCCTTTTCGTCGGTAATTCCGTCGGGAAAACCATGCGGTTAATACACCGACAAATACGGTATTATTGCAACTGATAAAACATAGTTGGCTTGATACAAATTAAAATACAGTATACATAGCTGCCAACTGTTACGAAAAATTCGTAATTGTTACGAATTTCCCACCCTCTTTACGAAATTACGAATACTCCTTCTAAGAAAAAAAAAAAAGAAAAAAAAAAAACGATTTTTTTTTTTTTTTTTTTTTTTTTTTTGTTTTTTTTTTTGTTTTTTTTTTTTTTGTTTTGTTTTTTGTTTTTTTTTTTCCTTTTCACATTTTTAAACATAAAGAGACAATGTTTAAACGTAAATCTGACCAAATCATACTTAGTAATTGTGCAAAAATAATGAAAAATAGGGCCATGGATGCCGGCCGCAATGGACTCCGCGCTTCACGCTCTAGGACCCTAAAGCGGGCCCTGGACCTCGGCTAAAGGGAGTTCGCGCTTCGCACTCGTGATGTGCGCTTCGCGCACATGATGTTCAGTTTTGCTTAAATGTTACTAATTAAAAATTCCAAATGTTGGCAGCTATGAATATAATATAATATACAAATATATGAAACACAATTAAACAAAATTTAAAAGGCAAATAATATTAAATGACTAAATGAATCTTATATATAAAACAAAGAAACATTTTTTTAAAGTACAAATACACCTCGAAAGACCAGACAAGATAACCCAAACAAAATCAATCCCACGGGAACCCGGACGACCACAAGGCAGATCAGCCCGGGAACTCGAAAGAAAAAAAAAAAAAAAAAAAAATAGAAAGAAAAAAAACCCAAAGGAACCATCCTGTGCGAGAAAATAATTGTTTATTACCACAAAAATGAAGGAAAGAAACACGCATGAAAGCACCCACAAGTACAAGTGGCTAGAAGCGAACACCACTAGCATACGCAACATAGTTTCACATACTCACACACACACACACACACACACACACACACACACACACACACACACACAGACCACAACCATAACGCAACTACTCACACGCTCTCACAACATATCCACACACAAACACACACACACACACACGTAGACACACACTCATTCTTGTAGGGAGAGGGTATTGAGAGAGTTTCTTCCTTCATTTTTTCTCATATTTTTAACATATTCGGGGCTTGATGTTGCCAACTTAGTAGATAAATGCACATACACACCAAAACAAAATAATATTGTAATTTAATTTATTTAAATAATAGAATAAACACTTTTTTTTGGGGGGGGGGGCAGGTGGCTTTAGGAATTAGATGACATGCCTCATACAATAGAATGGAATGAATAAGTATCTATACATGTCTATCATAATTAAGAACTTTCTTTTTAATGAGGGTTTCTTTGCCAAAGAAAAAGGATAAAAGGAATCGTTTGAAAGTGCACACAGTGGTTTCTCAAAATATGCACTGTGTCCTAATGCCCCCAACCCCCACCCCCAACCTGCCCCACACCAACCTGCCCCACACCCCCAACATGCCCCACTGAATATGGCTGTGTAGACATCCATGCACACCTTTTCACCTCTTTTCTATCATCTATCCATTGTTAAGAATTTGATTGGAATCAATATTGCCGTGATTGTGGTCTGATCTGCCTCATCCTTGCCATCTACGTCATCATAGATGGTGTAAAGGAGTTGTGTTTTACTCCACGGGACTGATGTTAATTCATGTGGGTTTTTTTTTTTTTTTTTTTTTGCAAAGCCTCTCATTTCAAAGCCTCCTACCACCTCCCCCCCCCCCCCCCCCCCACATACTCACTATAAACACACACGCAGACATATGCATGTACATGCACACACACACACACACACACACACATGCACACGCACACACACACACACACATAATCCTTGACATCTACGTTGACATTAATGGAAATGAGTGTTTTAATACTCCTCTGACTGATGCTAATTCATGTGTGTGTGGGTTTTTTAAAGCAAAACCTCTCTTTTCAGAGCCTCACACTCTCCTAATATACCCCTTGTTCAGAGCCTCCCACCCCCCCCCCCCCCTATTACAAAGACACATATGCACACACACAAACACATACATCTTAACACCCCACACATCATTATCATCATCCTTGCCATTTACATCACCATGACTAGAGGGAGCTTTTTCTTTCTTTTTTTTTTACTCCACTCATGTTAATTCATGGTTTTGTTTTAAAGCTCAACAACAGTTTTGGGAAACCCCTAAAAAACTGAGAAGATAAGAGGATGATAGATAAAATGAGATGGAGAGATGAGAAGATGAGAAAATATAATATTATAAAGACACAAATTAGGAAAGAGAGTTTTAATAAGTTGTTACAAAGGATTATATTCATTCATGCATGTATTACCTGCATAACATTTCATTAACCCGTTTAAGACTGATTGATTGATTTTGCTTTATAACATTGACCCAAGCCCAAGTACTTTAGGGACTAGTCCAGAATGGGTTAATAGGATTTTGTTTTTTGTTTTCTTCTTTTCATGTACCGTAGTTCAATTGCCAAACACTGATATGCATGACATCCCTTTTATGAGACAAAAATTGGCTGCATATTCTTTATTTCTTTTCGTGTAGTTCAATTGCTAAACATTCCTGACTTGCACTGACATCCTTTTTATGAGACAAAAATTGCCATACTGCAGCTTTGTATATATTTCATTTCATTTGGTCATCTATATTTCTATAATTATTTGATTGATTTTTTTTTTGAGGGGAAGAGGGATGGAGGTACTCAAGGGTGACTTGTGGTAAGGGTGGTTATTTAGGTAGATGTGGTTGGGGAAGGGGGGGGGGGTCTTGGGTTAGGTTAAAGAATGTGCTTATTAATGAGTGGGTACATCATCATGAAATTGTAAATTCACATTTAAAAAAAAAACTAAACCAAAACTGAAAAATATTTTCTTTTATCGTATAAAGAATTTGAGAGAAAATGTGAAAACTTTTGCTCTTTTTGGGGTGGAGATTCAGATTTTAATGTAGGTTTTTAATCTTGTTTTTTACTTGCCAGACTGCATCGGGCCACAAGGCAAAAGTGTTATTTTCTAGCATTGCATTATTAGCTTCTCAGATATACGTAGCACGTGTAAAGGGGGAAGGACACTTGACTAAAGGCAGCGTCTAATATGCATGTATACCTCCACCCACCATCGACCAGCCGAGAACCGAGAATTCAGCATAAACATTCATTATGCGTGCGGGGACAACACGGCACGGCCCACTCACTGCATGGGCTCACCAACCCAGACATTGTGCCTTTAAAAGTCCATTATCGCGCAAATGGCTACTTACTCTCCCTCGCAAATGCCATCCCAACACAACAAGCATTAAGAGTTTGGGGAGGAGGAGGGTTTTTTTTTAAAGCATCTATACGCACGCACGCAGTTGCATATTTGTTCTCTGATTTTTTTCTTCTCTTCTTTCATTTGGCTGTTGTATACATATTATTCTGAGCTAGACCGGCACTTAACTCTGCAGCCCACGCACATCCAGATGTCTCTGCTCTGCGACGGACGACGTAAAACAAGAACCACCACCACAACGACGATGATGATGATGAAGAGCGTAAGCTTCGTGTGGCCAGCCGCAAGTTTTTTTTAGTTTTTTTAAATTCCTCGACAATCTTGAGCACTCGCTCGCTCGCTAGATGGATTCTCAGCTCTTAGTCCCGATCCGGCCAACGCGGGGTATCGATTCATCCCCCCACATTTCTGTCCGTTTCTCTCTCTCTCTCTTTCTCTGTCTTCTGCTTGGAATTCCCACTAAAAACAATCGTACGTGAATAACCCTTTCCCTTCGAGATTCTGAAATCCCCATAGACTTTGTACATAGCCCACCCGGGTCCCGTAACCAACGGGTTAATGGGGGAGGCACAGGGGGCACTTACCTCCCCCTCCCCCTCCCCCCCCCCCCAAACAAAAAAAACATCAGAATTTAAAAATGAATTTTTAAAAATAAAGAAATGCATCTGTAGTGTTCCCCTTAAAGGAGGGGTGCAATCCCGGCTTTGATTCAGGTTTATAGCTTTAAATATGTGCCTTTATTGATATACCACACTCTTTTTTCAAAGAAATCCTTAAGTTGGAAAAAAAAGGTAAATTTCATGCAACTTTTTTGCTTTATTACGCATCGGCGTTCCATGCTCCTAAAAAAAGTCATTTATAGCAGAGCGGAAATGTGCGCACGTGTCACCCGATTCATGACATCACTTGCAGACCGCAACGCGGAGGAATGTGCATTGTTTACATGCAGAGCCTATGACTTGCTTGTAAAACAAACTCGTTTTTGCTTGTAAATTGAGGTTTTACTGAAAATGCTTAAGAATTGCTAAGAAATGAATTGTAGCAGGATGCAGCTACACATCTGAGTGTATATCGTCCCATGATATAAACCTGAACAAATGTTTGCAAATATTGAAACAAATGGAAATAATATCTCTGTGTCAACGTGAGTATTGTACTCAGCGTGTACGTCTATGACCGAGCTAAACTGCGATTGCCTGCCGGTGACGTCACAAAGATGACGTCATTTTTTGTTCGCCCGGGACTCAGTTTTTTTACGGGGGTTCCGAAAGAGAATTTACAAGTTGATTTTTTTATTTTACCGGGTTTTCCCACGAGGAAAATATGTTTGTATTAGTAATCTTCATGAAAATCTACCTTAGATACAGTAAAACCCAATTTTGAGGCAGTTTTCTTGTCACCATACCTTTAACCCGTTCCCTTTGAGATTCTGAAATCACCCAGGGACTTTGTACATAGCCCACCCGGTTCCCGTAAGCAATGGGTTAATAATATGCGTGCCCCCGTCCTATCAGTCGGACTATGCATGGCCACTGATATTGTATGCAGGGTGCAAGCTCTCTGGGCCTTTCTGATCTCTTCTAGGGGGCGTAGCCAGACAAACGGTAAAGGAAGCACTTTAAAGAAATCGTTGTTTATAAAGAGAACATCAACAAAAATTTCAAAATTTGATTAAATAGTTGGGGAGGGGGGGTTCACTGTAATGCCCTTTATCAACTTTTGTGAAAAGCTCTTATATACATGATGTTATTATTTTTTATAATCATTTATGCTTTTTATAAATTTACTTTTACAAATTTTCTTTCGACTCGTTCGATCTCCCCCCATTCCCACTTGCTTGCTTGAATATTAAAATGTAATGACAATGGTGATAATCACGTTTGATTGAAACAAAAGTGTATTTTTAAAAAACAAGCCTGCAGGCCGACCCATTAAGTAGCCATTTATAGTTTGTGAAGCTCTGTGGTAAAGAATAAAAAGCGACATAAAAGAGACATTCTGTTTGTCTTGACCGATAAGCCATTTGCAGCCAAGTGGATTTAAAGTATGTTATGTGTATGTGTATCAACCCATCTATAAAGTGACCACCTGTCTATAGCAGCCAACCTGCCCATAGTGCCCACCAAAAGCGATCCCCTGCATAGAAAAATAACAAGGTAATGGTCACCTGTCTACAGTGGCCACTTTTCTTGTTTCCCATAGTGGCTCACCAGAGATGAGATGTGACTGTACTTACCAATGCTGGATGATTTAAAAGTTCACAACTACTCCTTCATTCTTATTCAATCCCCTTTTGTATTTTTGTTTATTTTCGTCCTCTTCAGGTCATGGGCAAGAGTCGACAGCCATCACAAGAGGGAGCCCCACACAGTCACAGAGTTTCTCCAAGAAGTCACTATAGACAGATTTGACTGTACCTAACAATGTTGGATGATTTAAAAGTTCACAACTACTCCTTCATTGTTATTCAATCCCCTTTTTAATTTAATTTTTATTTTGATGTCCTCCTCAGGTCATGGGCAAGATTCCACAGCCATCACACGAGGGAGCCCCACACAGTCGAGGAGTTCGTCCAAGAAGTCCAACGCCTCCAACGGCACCCCATCCAGTCATTCCATGCGCACAGATGCTCTCAGGGTGGACCCATCCGGCGACAATGTGGATGCAAAAAAAGGTAGGGATGAATCCTTTGAAGATGATGATGATGATGATGATGATGATGATGATAACGATTATATCGTCAATACCGATGATGTTGATGGGGGCGAAAATTATGATAATGGAAACACTAAGTACTCATGATGATGACGACGACGATGACGATGACGATGATGATGATGATGTTGTTGTTGAATGTGATTACATGGTTATGATGATGATGATGATGACGACGATGATGATGATATTACATACATTCAAAAATGAAGAGTGATTAATATTTTTCTAAAGATTTTCCCTCACCAAGGTTAATCATAAAATATCCAAACTGATGTATGCTCTTTTTTTAAAGCTTCAGGTGTTTTCTTCAAGTAAAATCAATATTCTTTTACATGAATACAAATCGGTCAACTACGGTATATTGTTTCTTATTTTACATTCATGTTTGTGGTATTTAAACAGGCTCAGGAAAACCAGCCGACAAAAGCCGGCCGCAACGGAAGAGCGCCTTACTAACTGCCTTACGAAAAAACAAGAAAAACGCCAAAGACACCGACTCCCTCACGGCCCTGACAGCCTCACGGGGCTCCCTCTCCCATCCCGATGTGACCAACCAAGTCGTCTTCATGAAGGACATCGTCTGCTACCTGTCCCTGCTGGAGCGCGGCAAACCGGAGGATAAGTTAGAATGTGAGTTTGATTCTGTTTTGATTTGTTCATTCCACTGGCATAGATCTGTGCTAACTTTCCTCCCCCTGTACATCAGTCTAATGTCTTTAATATCCTTCTGTTATATCTGTGTAAGTATAAGAATCAAATTCGTGGATAGATTTCTACAATTTTGTATTACATTTTCATTGTATGGATTGTTTGTTTAGAAAAAAATATTGATTTCGCTTTTCAATTGATCCCAACTGCTTTTTATATAAATGTATATAAAACACTATCCCATCCAGCTTTCTATGCATATAATCCACATGTATCAATATTGCTCAAGTTTACCATTCCATTGAGCCATGATATTTGCTCTACATGTATATGTGTTATATTTTGGTGTGCAGTTTCGTAAAGTGAACATCAAGTTTGGTTTTTTCCTGAATTTTGTTTTCCCCCCGAAATTACTGATGGGCAGCTTGTAAATTAAAGGTATCTAGTACCATTGTCAGAATCCCAAACTCTTACTGAACTTTAGCAGCTCTCACATACTTGTTGCATAAATTGTATTACCAATAGGAGCATATGGAACTGGTTTGGGTTTTCTGAATGTCTCTTTCGTTCTAAAGATATTTATGATTGAAATGTTTGGACCTGAAAGTCTCCCTGCATGGGAGACTTTTAGCTGTGTACAAAGTTAGTGCAATGAGTCGGCGAATACCACTCTGCATTTTTTGCTCCTCACTCGGTCAAATGACAAACTTACCGTGGAATTTACACACCTCATACAGTGGACATATCAGATATACACATTTTTATCAACCCTTGGTCATTTTTTTGCACCATTCAACAAAGTTACTAGATCCCTTTAACATCGTACGCACGCCCACTTATAATCCCCATGTGCGTCGCCGCATCTGCTGATGATGATAATGATGTCAAAAAACCCTGGCATGCATGCATGAGTTGCGTGACCAACCATCAATCACTGTTGCCAATTTGCAGGGTTTTGCATCATTATCCTCCCGTCCCTAATCGTCTTATCCCCGATGACGTGAAGAGTTTTTTTTTTTGTTAAGTAAGGGTATCAAATAGAATAAATCATCGCCTAGGGTGACACCCTTTTGAATTCAACTCTCCTATACACGTAATGCGAAAGGATATATGCGTGATTCTTCCTATGTATAGTGTTTCGATCCATAAATAACTGTCAACCTCACGTCATTGCGATTTTTCTTTTGATCTCTGTATCCATAAATACACTACCTTGATGGACACAATCATGTTTTAATCTCCCAAATAATAAATAAGTTCTGGTTTCGATGTGTACTATTTTTATCAGTAAATGAAAAAGAGCAAAGAAAATGGGATTCCTCCGGGATGTTAATATGTTTGAATTTTTTATCAGTAAATATGTTTCAATGTTTGCCATAATATCATCTTGTATTGTATGCTTCACGTTGTCATCCTTTTGATAGAAAATTCCTTGATTTTTGCTGATTATTTTTCTCAGCCCATCATCTCATTTCATTAATTTACTGAGTTCACCCAAGAGACAAAAATATCCGTTTTGTGGGTCATGATGTAATTTTGGTGATTTTGTGGCTTCTGTACATCGATGGAAAAATGACTGTAGTATCACAAATTGTCACTACACTTCTTTGATTTATTTGTTCAGATTTTAAAAGTTTATTAAAAACAGTTATGAATTTTATTTCAATAGGCAATCAGTGTGATAGTGCTCTGGTTCATAAAGTTATGAACCAGAGCACTATAACACTGATTGCCTATTGAAATAAAATGCATTCGGATGGGCATATCTTAGCCAATACTTAATATATTCAATTGATTTTCGGTATTTGGACATTATTTTTTATGCTCTTTCGGAAAAATGAAGTTCAAATTTGAAAATTCTAAAAATAGATTTGTATGACGTCATAGCTTCTGTACTCTATAGACTGTCCTGGCTTTGTGTCCAAGGACCAATCTTCCTTGCCCAACTGGGCAACTCAATATAACACGAGTCCTGAATGTTTTCTATGCTTTGGGGCCACCATTTTCAAGATCCCAGGGCCAACAAAATTGGACAAAAAAAAATATTTTTCTCTAATGACTAGGCCACAATGAAAAAAAAAAATTCAGCTACCTGCATTACGAAGTATAAGACAAATTGGTCTTTAACCTTGATGGAGAATGAAGGTGAATGCCTCGCAACGACTACGTCTCTCCTCTCTGAGATGTTTTCTATGTTTCCTGTGTTTGGGGGCCACCATATTCAAGATCCTAGCCACCAAAATTGGACCAAAAAAAAAGTATTTTACTTTAAATAAACCGACTGGACCACAAGGAAAACAAAATCTAGATTCTAGCGTTAAAAGTAGAAGAGAAATTGATTTTTGACCTTGACGGGAAAAAAGAAGGATTTTGGCCACTACAATTTAAGGAAAAGAAATATTTTCACTTTAAATAAACCGACGGGACCACAAGGAAAAGAAAAGCTAGATTCTAGCATCAAAAGTAGAAGAGAAATTGGTTTTTGACCTTGACGAAGGAAGAAGGTGAATGGCTTGGTAACGACCACGTCTCTCGTTTTCCGAGATGGCACCACTTTGCTATCTCCCTTATTTTCCCCGGCGTTGTTGTGATTTCAGACTCTCATTCCGCTGCATTTTCCTCCCACTTGAGGTCTAGCCACTCGCTCTCTCTCTCGCTAGCTTTGCCATTTAAAAAAAATTTTTATTGCGGTTCCGCTGGGACGTACGTATGTATGTGACATTCATGCATGCCATGCTGGCATTCAAGTAATAAATACTGTAAATAAATGTTCCCCCAATTCCATGATGGAATTGGAAAGTTCAATGGGTATTTCACATCGGGGGGGGATTAGTTTGTCCCCATCAACTTTATTTAATCAGTGTCTTTTTTATGGCAACTGAGATGAAGCAGTTTTATCCTGTTTTTATTTTGTTTTCGGGAAATTAGACTGAAAAAGCATAATTTCTCCTGAACTTTTGACCCTTACTTTCAACTCAAAAGATTAAAGGGTACCACCGCCCCCAAATAATATTCTTATACATGATAGGTAACATCTTTAGTATCGCATTCCATCAATAAGTTCACAAAAATATGTTTCCAGAAAAAAAATATATAATTGGAAAACACATCACCATTCTAAAGCATGCGTTCATGGGTCTGCATGTATGAGACTACTTTGTCCAGAGCGAACGAATCGCCCGGGATTCTATTGTCTCCAAACGTACGCGTGAATAGCATTGCCGCACTCGCAAATGTTTGGCCCTTACGGAACCAGGAAATAGTAATGGTTCCGTAAGTGGTGGAAATTAATTGCTTTGTTTATGAATTGCACAACCCTTTGCAAAATGTTAGGTATCTATTTGATATCACAAAACTGTACCAAACATATAATCATGTGTTGTTCTTTGCCCGGTGGTCCCCTTTAAACTGACATATTTGTTTGTTTTATTATGTTATAATAATGTTATAATCATATTTTGCAGACTGTCTGCTGATTTGTCATTAGATTTTCCTTGAAATGAAGTTTGTGTTTTTTTTATTAGAATTTTGTCCCCCCCCCCCCCCCCCCCATCCTCAGGAAATGTATGGGTCATGATCATTTGACATGATTTAGATAGGTGTGTGTGTATGGGTGGGTGCCATGATGATTAGCCATTGACAAAATTAGACGCAAGTTGGTGTTGGTGTTCGTAACATCATCGGAAGTTGACCTGAGAAGAATTTCTCTTTATCATCGCCAGTTTAAATCCACAACAGATTTGGCCTTTAGAAACTAGTAACTCTTTAAATCAGTATTCATGGCCGTGTGCTCTCAACAGTCAATACATCAACTGCGTCAACACCCGCCGCCCCCACAGCAGTGAAACAAAAAATACACGGGGAGCTCAGGGTAATTTAGCCCCCAAAATGCCGAAAAGAGCCCCTTTTAAACAAATGTTAATGTTGACAATAGCCCACCAGAGTTTGAAAGTAGCTCCGGAAGGCCAATCAAATGGTTCACATGCAACTTCAAATACCAAGAAAAAAAATTTCTAAGAAAAAAGTAACAAATTGATGGGTGAACAAGACCTGAAGATCATAAAAAGAGCCTCCTTAGATTTACAAAATGTTCCAACGCAAAACGAATCATAGAGTGCTAGTTTAATGCAGGCGAGCTTGAAGAGTAGCCCCCCCCCCCCCCCCCCCAAAAAAAAAAAAAAAAAAAAAATTAACTTTAACTTTTTCTGTCCCACACCACCCTTTACTGCAAATTATAATATGCTTTTTTGTTTTCTTTACTCAATTTTTTACAGTGTACTGATTTTACTCCCTTTTTCTGTTTTTTTTTTTTAACACCACACACACACCTTAGCTGGAAAATTATGATACTCTCTTTTTTTTCTTCTTAACTCATTTATTATCTTAGAGTTTAGTGATTATACACGCTTTTCTGTATTTGTTAACCCCCACACCCCTTAGCTGCAAATTATCATACTTTTTGTTATTCTCTACTCAAATAATTTATCTCCAGTGTACTGATTTTACCCCTTTTCTGTATTTTCCGACTTCAGTTTTGTTGGGTTTTTTTTTCATGTCGGAGGCCAATTCTTGTTGTTGTGTTTGTTTTTATTTACAAACGGTTTTCTTTATTGTTGTTTTTTAATCGAAACATTCCGTGTCGCATTTAAAACAAATTCTGTTAAACTTTTCCTCAAATTTTCTCTCTCTCTCTCCCTCTCTCTGCAGTCATGTTCCGCCTTTATGACACCGACGACAACGGCATTCTAGACAGCAGCGTAAGTTGATTTGATTTGATTTGATTTGATTTCCACAATTCGTTTGCAGGTCCCTCCAAGAGAACAGTGCAAAAAGCACTGGATAGGCTAACTTGGATAAATAAAACTTAAAAAAACAAAATTTAATACAAATTATGACAATTTACAAAATATACAAAATGACATATAAAACAACATGATATAACAAATATAAAACACACATGCATATATCAAAATGAATGAGAGGCGGAATAGAAATAAAGTTGAAAGGATGCCACAATTCTATTCCTTTGTGCAATGTTATATTTAATTTGATTTAAAGTGATCTATATTAAACTTTATAAGATTTGTCCAAAAGCGATATTTGAGACTTCAATCATATCATTGAAAGATTATCCTGAATGATATGTGATATTTTCATAGAAAAAGAACAATGTTTTTATAACTAGTAACAATTTATGTCAGATTTCATACTGGATTGTTTGCATGAAGTATCCGAGGGTCGGATGCTAGACAATTTATGCAATTTGACTTGCCCCGGGCAATCAGGCCAGTGCTAGTATTGAGCCCTGTTTGTGTAATTTTTTTTCTTCTAGATGTTAATTATCTCTGAATGTCTTTGTTTCTCCCACAGGAGCTGGACTGTATAGTGAATCAGATGATGCACGTTGCGGAGTACCTCGGGTGGGATGTCACCGAACTCAGGCCTGTAAGTTTTAAATAGATTTAGGGGCTTTTTGATTGTCACGTCGACACGGGAGGCGCACGGTGACGTCATTTAGACAAAGTGCGCTTATGTTCTCTGCCAGAACTGCATACCGAGGGGGGTGTTTGGGGGTGTTTAAACACCCCTCTTGAGTGAAAAGGTGTCTGTTTTTAATAGGTGTTCAAACACCGAACAACCACCCCCGCCTCCACTCTGCAAAACCGATCTATGCCACTGAATGAAGCTAAAACACCCCTTTTGAAAAAATCCTGGGTACGACTTTTGAATGCAAAAACGTGTACGCTTTAATATTGAGATTCACCCCTTCTGTGCTTTCTGTGCCAATCGACAAAGATGTTTCATGACTATGCAATGATAACTATGAGTGGGGATTTCCCCATCCCATTTTAATTATCTTAATGATAGGCTGCTTTTACTTTGATAGTCATTACTCACTTCTAGATGAAAGGGATAAAGTATTTGGCGGATTAAAATTGCAATAAATTAAGAATATTTTAGTTCTATAATCAAGGACAAATTTTAGAGTCTTTTAATATTAATTTTCCATTTTTTCCCTGAAACTCTCTCTCTCTCTCTCTCTGTGCCTATTGAAATATATTAAACGATATAACTCTCTTTTCCATTAAAAGATCCTCCAAGACATGATGATTGAGATCGACTTTGATTCCGACGGGACAGTGTCGTTGGAAGAGTGGATCCGCGGCGGCATGACAACCATTCCTCTACTCGTTCTCCTTGGCCTTGAATCGGTGAGTAGGATTTATATTAAACAATAAAAAGGCTGGGGGTGTATTCTGAAAACGATTTTAAGCTAAAAATGTATTGTGTCTACGTCACTAAAATATTTTTAGCCAAATCGGCATTCTGAATCTGTACTTTAATAAGGAATAGCGATTTGCTAAAATATATCTTAGTGACGTAGATACAATAAATTTTAACTTAAAAATCATTTTCAGAATACACCCCCAGGAATTCACAAAGGGAGTTTATGTTAACCATGGTTTATTTAAAACATGGTTTAAAACTATGGAGTGCTGCTTGTAGACACATTTGCTTTATATTTCTAATGAAACCTTTGTTGTTGCATGCTAACCTGCCGCACCGAGTGAAATTCACCATCTGAAAACATACTAGACCTTCCTTCGGTGTTTTAACCTGTTCAGGACTGGTCCCGAAAAATACTTGAGCTGAGGTCTATGGAGAATACATGTTGTAGCACAATCAGTCAGTCTTGAACGGGTTGAATAGAACATTTGTGACCTTACACCACAAAACGACCGTTATGTCGCGGAGACAGTTTCTCTGTTATTGGCTGAAATAGCAAAATTTGGTTTAGAATATTAGATTCAGGATTTTTGTATTTCTTGAATGAAGGTATCTTAATCTGCCTACTGTGAAATTTTGATCGTCAGAAATCATGTTTAAATATGTTTCTTCATCGAATAAAAAGGATCAGATATACAGCGCTTGAATGGACGCCAATCTTTGAAGTGGCCCGTTTCTCCCTTGTTTTAAAACTGCTTCAGCCATTTTCCAAATCTTTTGCGAGGGTTTGCCTTGTCTGGATATGACAAATTATATACCATTTTAAAGGTAATGAATTCTACTGTAATGTCATGTGAAAATCAGCATAATCATTTTCCCCGACTTATTGGTCGTTTTGTGGTGTAAGGTCACATTTGTAGTTTCAACATTGTTTAAAAAGTGAAAATTGTACATTCTTCCTCCATCAGTTTACAAATGGTGCTCCATAGTTTTAAACCCAGGTTTTTAATACATAAACCTCCTTTGTGAATTCAAGCCTTATACATGTAGTCTGCAACCAGGGCCTCGTAACATAAAGATTTACAATTAATTTGTAATCATATAATCAGTTTCTCATATTAAAGATAAATTGTAAATCTTTGGTACAGGCCCCTGGGGCCTGTTTCATAAAAGGGTCTAAGCTAAGACCGATGCGTGACTGTGACTGATCTACGGACATACGGATGGCGTTTGTTCCAATCACAAACGACAAGGTTGGAAGTATAATAGCAAAGATAGCTTTCATGCAACACGTGCTGCCGTAAATGTCAAAGTTATACCAAGGTTGTGTACGAACATAGTTAAGAGCCTTTCATGAAACGGGCCCCAGGAGTAGTGTATTTAATCATATACATGTAAATTGTGCCATAATCTCCATGGTAAATTAATACTAATGTGCATTTAATACTTTAACTTTTCGTTGTTTTTTGTACTGTCACATAGAATATAATAAGAGGGTAGTGAAATGTGAAGATTAAAGACGATGGTAAGGCATGCATACTGGATTTCATGCCATAATCTTCTAATCATTACATAATTTAGACCCTAACTCCCAATCTTTCTTGAACAACATAGAACAATTATATTAACCCGTTCAGGACAGACTGATTTTACTACAACAAGTATTCTCCACAGACCAAAGCCCGAATATTTTTGGGACCAGTCCTGAACGGGTTAAAATATGATAACAGTCAGAATTGGAGATTAAACACTTAAAAAAGCATTCTTATAATGAGATTCTGTAACATGTGTGTCATTCAACCAAACTTGCAATACCTTTTTCCTCGCATTACATAGGATGTGAAGATAACAGCAGTTGGACATGGATATAATATATACCCAACAACGTTGCTACAATAAATTCAAGCTATAACCTCCTACCACCCATCCTCTCCTTTCTATAACCCATACAGGCGCCGTAGTTCTTTTTGGAACTACGAGCTCAAAAAAGAAAAAGGAACAGTCCTTTCCAGGACTACCGCAGTCGTTTTTTAGGACTATCCATAGAAGAAAGAATACCAACAGTCCTTCTCAGGACTCTCCTATCCTCCCTCCTCACAATTCCAGGACTGCCACAGTCGTTTTTACGACTATCCGAGAAAGAATACCAACAGTCCTTCTCAGGACTCTCCTATCCTCCCTCCTCACATCTGTGCAACTGCAAGCCGACTGTACTTCTTATTTTAGTTATGATGTCATTATACATACATGTACAAACCTTTTTAATATAAATTGCATAAATTCTTTTTTCCAATTCTCTCTTCGACTCGCAGAATGTGAAAGATGACGGGAGTCACGTGTGGAAACTCAAGCACTACAACAAGCCTTCCTACTGCAACCTCTGCCTCAATCTGCTTGTCGGCTTCGGCAAGCAAGGATTATCATGTACATGTAAGTAACAACACTAACAACAAACCTTTCTAAAGGCCCGGTCACACATAGGCGACGCACGGCCCACGCATTGAAAACCTAGCAAACGACAACGCACTGGACAAAATTACAAGTTTTTCAATGCGCGGGCCGTGCGTCACCTACGTGTGACCGCCCCATAACGCAACCTATGCTTTAATCTTCTTGTCGGCTACGGCAAGCAAGGATTATCAGGTACATGTGAGTAACAACACCAGCAACAACCAACAACAACCACCACTTGAACACAATCAAGCCTGTCTAATTACAGACAGATTAAGACCAGTTTTCGGTCTCCCTCGGGCAGTTTTTTGATACAGGTTTGCCTGTACATTCATACCTTTTAATAGCGGCCACCTATCTATAGTACGCCTACCTATTATAGTGGCCACCAAATACTATCCCCTATCTTAATACGTTACTTGCTTTTATATAATTATAGAGACTATTTTTTCTGTTTTCCGTGGGTGGTCTTTATAGACACGATTGATGGTAACATTGATCTAGTAACATTGTCAACATCCTCAAAGCTTACTTGGAACTCTCACAGTTCTCTCATACCTTGTTGTATTCGTATTAACAATAGAAGCATGGGACAGGTTTCGGTTTTCGAATTTCCATTTTGTTAAAAAGATATTTACGATAGAAGTGTTCAGATGTCAAACCATCCACTGGATAGTCGTAACCGTGTACAAAGTCAATGCAATGAGTTTAATAGTGAATATTACTTGCAATTTTTGCTCATTACTTGGCCATATAACTTCCATTTAATACCCAGTGGACATATCAGATAACAACAATATATGTTGTATCAACCATTCATCACTTTTATTACATGTCAACAAACTTAAACTTTGAATATATAAAATCAAAATATGCAGTCTGGAAGTATGCCCAATGCATGCAACTTGCAAGAGCGAGATACAAAACATTATCTGTATAAAATATGACAATGCTTGAATTTGTATAATTATGCATTTATCATATTTGATTTCTAATCTGTGTATTTTCAACCATTTATTAAATCTCTGGAACAGTCTGCAAGTACGCTGTTCACGAACGGTGCGTACAGCGTGCCCCCGCCTGCTGCATCAGCACCTATGTCAAGTCCAAACGAACGACCAATGTGAGTATACATGCTTGATCTTACACGGTGCAGCATAGTGTGATAGCGCCATCTCGAGACGAGGTATGTTAGAAAATAGTACTTTATCATAAAAATCCCCTCTCATAAAGTTCTAAAATTCTTGTTATCAAACCATCTTACATGAGTTTGGTATCATTAAAAAAACCTGCTTACATTGATGCCCAATCTGTAATGATTATGTAATTATAGACACATTTTTCTAATATACTTTACTCATTCAAGCTTATTGTTTGATACCTATTAGATTAATTCATTTTAATTATTATTTTTAGTCAAATTTCTTCTTTTTATATAAGTTTCCTCATAGTAAATATTTTTTAAATGACCGCTTATAGTGGAATAATTCAAGATATTTTCTTCAATTTCTTCAGTTATGTGACCAACCTGCATTTGATATTGATTTGATTTATACATTTCAGTAAAAAATGTAATGATTTCAGGATACAAATGTTGAACACCAAAATATTTTTGTTAGAAATAATTTGATGTGGAAATTAAAATATCGCATCAAATCAATATGTTTTAATGATTTATGCATAATATTGTATTTGCCTCTCCAGGCATTCTATGAAATCACTTATTTTGTCATCTTTTGTTTTATCACAATGTAATACACAATGTACATCGCATGAGAGCCTCCCATACATACACGCATGTTAGCCTCCCATACATACACGCATGTTTGCATGCCTTTTGCATGATATGCATGCACATTGTTATAAATTTTAAAAAATCATCACTATACCCTCTTTGAATACAGGCAATATATCTCAGAGTCAGATAAACATTTCTGATATTGGATTGGGGTAATGTTTTAAGGGGTAGATATTTTTAGAATTCAGATTTATTGGGAAGAAAAATTATGTCATAATAATAAGAATTATTGGCAATAATAGGGGTAGGTGTTTTTTATTCAGATTTATTGGGGGAAAATATGTCATAATAATAAGAATTATTGGCAATATTCATAAAAAACCAACCTACTAGATGGTGTTGTACAGTACATTATTGAGCTGGCAAAGCAGCTAAACACTGACTTATGTTGATATTTTCTTAGAGTGACAACATTAATATTAGTACTATATTAAAGAGAGAGCAGTCTAAAATTGTACAGCAATGGTCCCAGAACAAATGGGGTTGGGGTCTATGGGGATTGCATGTTATACCAAAATACATAATGGTCTCAAATGGACCATTGAGCATTGAAAATGGTTTCAGGGACAAACACCAGCACAGGGGCTGTTTCTAGCTCAGTTGGTAGAGCACAGGTCTAGCAATCCAGTGGTTCTCAGGCTTTTATATATATATTTATGGTCAGTTTCCCTATGTTTTGAAAAAGTGTAGTCTTGAAGGGTTAAAGATACTTTATTCTGTATAATGTTTGCTAAAAGTCTGAGCCTACAAGCTATGTTTAATGGATGAGTAATGCCTATTGCTATAAACATAAATGGAACTATGTTTATTTTAAATCTAGACAAATATGCTTGGAGCTTTAATAGATAGGTCTTGTTTGCTGTATAGCCTCGAAAAGAATCTACATTTTTTCTCCTTCTGAAAATGGCAAAATGTTTAATTGAGATAATTAATAAAAGCAAAAAAACATTGCGAAGATTACTGAAGACACCTTTGTATTTAATCACCTGAAAGGAAGTTGATTTATTGGTATTTATCATTTGCAAGTTTGTTAGATTATTTTGTTACTGTACGGATCGACACAAAAGCATGTGTACATGTATATTTGCATGTTGCAATATACAGACTGTTTGTTACACTGTGAAATGTTGATGCATGTGTATGCAACTACATTGAAAGATTGACTTTTACGACCTTAATTTGTATAAAAGTTATTGTAGGACTACCAAATGGACGTACGTATAATAATTAATCTTTGTGAGATAATTGACGGTTAATATGTCAATAAAATTCAAAATTTAATACATACTTATTTTCTTTTACTTTTGACATTGTTCAACTCTGAAAATTCTTCTTTGAAACAGTATCGAGGCAGTTACATGACTTCTAATGGTTTTGTACGTTATCTTCATTTGTTTTTAAATATACAAAGTCATATTTTACTTACTTTTAATGCATTTATCAAATTAAACATTCTAATTGTGTATTCGCTGTTCATTATATGGAGCTTTAACCCTTGTGAAGGAAAAAGATGGAAACATAATTGATGTGATGGGATTTGTTAGGGCAAGACTAACTTCATATCGTCCAATAACTGTTAAACTAATTGGTAAAAAGATTAAGGAGAATATGAATAAGTTACTATCAGAAATGAAGCAAGAAAAGTGTGTGTGTTTGTGCGTTAGTTTTTTAAATACAATTCTTCCATTTTGTTGCAAACATGAAACATAGCAGTTGCATACCCATGTATATACATGTACATTGTATGGGATTTAGGGTATTTGTATTCTCTATTTATTCATAATCTCTCCCTGTTGCTATTAAACATGAAGCATAAAAGTTACATAAACACATACAATGTATTTGATTATCAAAGGGTATTTTTAAAAAAAATTAAAAATATTAACAGATTGTGTCGATATGCTTATTTAATATTTATTTATATTATCTACCTTGGTACGAACAAAATAATGGGAATATTGACTCAATGTGTGTATTGCCATTAATATATCCTGTTTTTTTCAAATAAATAGCAACAAAAGTTCATATTAGTCACTGCTTTTGTGTCATTTAACATTCATCATTTTATCATTTTCATTATTGGTTTTACTGGCCCTTTCATTCCATTTCATTTCATGTGCAACTTTAAAAACTTGCCACCATTTATGATTACAGTCCCACCCCTTTATCTTCGTGTTGGAGGTTTTTCATCAAACCATCTTCATCAGCACAGCGCATTATGCTGTAGAGCACGGCTTTCCCCCACATTTATGCACAGGCATGCATGGTAATTGATGTATATATATGTATTTATACAGGTGTGATGTGTGTAATAGTTATATTCAGTTATATACCTTTCACCTGCATTTATGTACATGTATGTTCCCCCTGAGCCTGCATGCTTTTCTCCCGAATTACTGCTCCACAACTTTTCAAAAATGTACCCCCACCCCCAATCCCCGACCCCCACCGCCACCGCCCCACCCTTCATGCTACATCTTGATCCAATTTGTTACCATTTTCCATATAATTATGTTAATGTTCATTTTTCCTTTCCATTATCAAAGTAATTGCGTAACTCCATCAATACATTTCACATGTCATCATGAATTTTAATAGTGGTATAAAAATTAATTAAAACATTATTGTTTTAATAACATTTTGATGGTTGTATTGAAGGTTGGTTCGTAAAATGAATTTCATACTCATGTACATGTATATGTACTTGTATGCTGTCATTGTTAATTGAAAATTGAATTTCCAGAAAGTTTATTAATCAGAATTGGAAAAATTGTAGTCCTGTGAATAATTGTATTAATTATGGTTTTGTTATTAGGTTCTATTTATATATTTACTGTATATATTACTAAAAAAATTAACCTATTTTCAAACAAATGTTCGTTTATGTGGGTTTTCTTTATACAAAAACGGGGCACATGGCAAAGTGTATCAGCAAGTGTATCTATTAATGCTTTCATTCAGTTACCGTATTTGTCGGTGTATTAACCGCTCCGGTGTATTAACCGCACCCCCTAAAAAAAAAATTTTAAAAAAAAAAAAAAAAAAAAAAGTGAGGTTAAAAAAGTGAGGTTAATACGGTCGTGTATTAACCGCACCCCCTTTTTTTTTTTTTTTTTTTTGGAAAAAAGGTGCGGTTAATACACCAGCAAATACGGTATTAACAAATATCATCATCACTCAATGTTTTCTATAGATTTCTTCATATGAATTTACATTGATATTTAGAGGCAAACTACAAAGTAGCGATATAGGTGCTATATTTGTATGCAATGCTTAAAAAGGGCGTTGTCACATATACAATGTTCAAATAATGTGCATTGCTTTGTTGTGACTGAAGTGCTCATCAAACAATACCTATGATTATTTTTTTTTTTTTTTTTTATAACAGGCAAATTTCTTGTTCAAGCCTCAGCTTATTAAATAAACGTATTTATATAAAATAGAAATATAACATTTGCTTTAATAAACTATATTATGCTTGTGGAGATTTACTTTGGATATTTAAGTCAAGCATTGAAGTAAGCTATTAACAGCTATAGTTAGCTACATGTATAGCACAGTGAATTTACAATTAATGCTTCAATTTAGTCAATTCATTTCTCATAACTTCTGGTCATATTCACTGCTTTTTTCTTCCAAAGCTTATTCGTTTGTATTCTTTTATCATGTTTTTCTTTCCACCTTTTGTTTTTTGTTTGTTTGTGTGTTTATTTTGTTTTTCTCAAATCGCACCTCCACCGCACCGCTCTTTTGAAAACCATAGCAACCTAAAAACCTATCCCGAAAGGACGCAGAAATCTGGGGTGAAGTACCGGTAGGTTTTTTTTATGTACACTCTTCCCAGTGAAGATATATCTTTCTTTTCTATATTTGTTGATGTATATATGAAGAGTTTTTGTACGAAACCGAACAAACACCATTTCCGTCATTTCAAAGATAAAACTACGATCATATACAACACAAAATGTTGTCTTTTTACAAATTTTGTGAACTTACTTTGACATTTACTGATTGTGACTTTATGGGCTAACTCCTGCCGGGGTGTTGCTCTGGTGGAGCCAATTCGTTGGTATTTTTCATTTCATTTCATCATTTCTTTCAGCAGGTTAAAATCGCTATTATGTCAAATTTGAAAAAAAATGGTGTATTTGGTTTTAGCATTTAAACCCTTCATATCTACTATTTGTATGATAGTTGGTCTTCCTTTTTTGTTGGTGTAAATATTCTGGTAGCATGGTTTTTAATTTGTTTTTATTATTGTAAGCCATAACATTTTCATGTACAGTCAAACCTGTCTTTAGTAGTGACCACCTGTCTATAGCAGTCAACCTGCCTATAATGGCCACAAAAACTGATCCCTGCAAAGAAAAAACATTTATATATAAAACCTGTATATAGAGGGCTCCTGTATACAATGGTCACTTAATTTTCCCGTTTCCCTTTGTAGGTGGTCAATATACACAGGTTTGACTGTATTTGTATGTGTATCGAGTTTAATTTGCATTTCATGTTTGGTTCTGTGTACAAAAGGGTTTACTTCCCAATTGCATGTATTTGGTTGAAAGGGAGAAGGGCATTATTAACCCCTTGACTACAGGAACCGGGTGGGTTGTGTACAGAGTTAATGGGGATGTCAGAAACTCAAAGGGAACGGGTTAAAGTCACTTTGGTACTGCAGAGATAATCAAGTACTCTAAAGTTTTGGAGCCCTGTCGAGACCAAATCAAACTCTCTTTTTTGTTGGTGATAAATATTCCCTAAATAAGAAATAAATACCAGAAACTTTGGCCTCGTGTAGAGAATGCTCCAACTTTCAAGATGGCATACAGAACTCAATAATAATAATAATAATAATTAAAAAAGTCTTATAATGCGCCAATTCCACCTTTTTCAAGGTGCTCAATGTAGCCCAAAATGAACTATAATTACAAAAAGCTCAAAACTGTTTGCACCCTCTTTTCAATTCTTTATAATTTTTATTTTTTATTTTTTGCTAAACAATTTTAAATTTTCATTACTGATAAAGACAAAAACCGGAAACTGCTGAACTTTATTATTTATGGTTCTATTTTTGTCCATATCCAATGACATCTTCATGGTTATTTACATACAGTATATCATTATTTTAATATAAATTATTTGTTGCTAAAGATCTTAATTTTTCATGATCTAAAACTGTCCAAACAGGAAATGAAATGAAATTAAATTCATATTTTTTATATTTATAGATTCATATTTTGAAACTGTCTCCATATTTAATCACATTTGTATTGATACGAACCCTTATTTAGATGATTCATAATTAATGTCATCTCAAGCCATTTCCCCTACTTATTCCGAAATTAGGCTTTTCCATTAATAAATCACCAAGCACCCATCACCACTACTATACAACCACCAAACTAATAAAATATTCCTTAAAATGTAGACGACACATGTACATTTTGCAGAACTAACGGTAAACAAACCCCAAGAAATAAGCTATAATTTCACACTTAATTTTTTAATTTTAAATATAAAGCTTATATCAGCCAGGGTTATAATGCTTTGAGTGCTTTGAGACCTAACTGTTATAAAGCGCTATATATACAAATGGACAATTTGTTATTATTATTTAATGTTGTACTTGTATTTTTATTGTTTATAAACCCCTATAATTGAAAAATATTGGGATTATTATCTTGCGTGTAATGGGAATTTGTTTTGTTTTTTCTTGCTATATATAGTCTGTACTAATTTTATATCTTATTTAGTATCATTTGTGACCGCTCTGGATGTAAAAAAAAAAAATCCAAAAATCAAAATTTTGTTTTTTTACACCAATAGTGAGATGGACCTACATGTACCTCATCATTAGCTTTCAGTTAATTATTAACAAAAATCATGAACGATGACAGTATTTCATATAATTTTGGGTCACTTCAATTTTTGCTGATCAATGTGCCAAACTGAATACAATGCACCTGTTCACTTTTAAAAAAAAGCTAATTTCTGAAAAACGTGAGTTGCGGACGAGAGCCTGCTTTTACCAGCAGCGGTCACATATTGTTCAATTTGTTCTGCCATTTTTTTATAACAAATATGACTAATTTATGTGTACTTGTTTTTCTTGCATGTTTTTTTTTTACTGGATGTTGTGGCAGGGCTGTGTTGTAATCCTATGCATGTGGTCAATGTGTGTTTTTTCCTGTTCAAAGATTAGTGAATCATTATTGTTATTGCGACCAAAAATACAATTTATTTTGTAATCTTATTTTTTTCTTTTAAGTTTTTAAAGTTGGTAATTAAAGAGACTTCTTTCAGAAAGACGCTTTTGTACAGGAAATGTTTATATCCCTAAAGCTATTACAAACTCGTTTTTTTCTCTTATTAATATAAAAGGGGTGATATTCATTGGAACACTTGTAACATTCAGTTGTTTGATGTTGTATTTAATTTCTAAAAGAAATACAACCCAAACTTATTATATAAAGCTCTTGTGATTTTTCTTAATTGTAAAAAAGGGAAGATTTTAAGGGATGATTTTCATTATCATTGTCAGTAGAATTTATTAATTTCTTTTAAAAAAGATCAAAAAGTAGTAAAGGAGAAATTGGATTTTGAGATGATGCCAATATTTAAACACCCTCTTCTGTCGATCTCAAAATAGCCAGAGAACTAGGAAGTGAGCAGAAAGTGGGGATTTCCCCGACGCTTTTTTGCGAAGTCCTCTTGTCTTGCTTTTAACTCATTGCATTGAACATTAAACTCATTGCATTTACACTTGTTAGGACATAATGTGCTTTGCACACAATTAGTCAACAAAGTAGAACACTTAATGCTTTCTGTTGCAACTTGCTTATTTGAAAAATGATTAAACCCCAATTCCCTTTTATGATGCAGAAAATGTTGCAAAATATGTGGGTTTTTAAAAAATAAATTAGACTAATATGTTATTTTATTTTGGTGAAACCTGCTTTAAAAATGAAAATCAATCGTAGGATATAATTTTTGCAACTAACTCATCTCTGAAGCCCATTTCCTTTCGCAGAATGTATTCAAAATGCATGTCTAATTTTCTTATTTGTATTTTATATACTGTATAATGTTAACATCTTAAGTTTTAATGGATGTATGGTGTTTATACTATGTCATGTTTATAAGATATTATTTAATTGTACATAGTACTATTAACAGGGTATTTGGTAAACTCATATAAACTTTTCTATAACTGAAAATCTGAAACAATGTTATTTGAAATATAAAGTTTGTGTTGCATGCAGCATTGTATATATTTGATGTATTTTATTTGTATTTTAGTTTATTTTGTTTGCGTGGGTGAAGCGGGTGTATTATGCATGTACATGTATATTACCTTCCTCTCTCTTCTGTTACATATTAAATAATTACTCCCTTTTTTGTCTTTCATTTATATCAAGAATTACAGTCAAACCTGTCTTAGTGGCCACCTGTCTATAGTGGCCACCAAAAATGATCCCCTTCAGAGGAAGACAGTGGAATACAATGTAGAACCTGTCTATTGAGGTCACCTGTCTACAGTGGCCACTATTATTGTTTCCCTTTAAATAGGTGGTCACTATACACGGGTTTGATTGTAGGTTACACATGAATAGACCGGTTTTACTAAACATAATATTAAAATGTATACAGTGCATTCACATGCCTCATGACTGAGAGACAAGATATTTGATTTAGAATTAATCCACCTTGTTGCTATGTCAGAAAAACTATGCACAAACCTAAGACAAGCTTTCAGGTTGCCAGGGGCAACCGTTGTTAGCGAACCGGCCTATTGGGTAACCAAAAAGTTGGTGTTCATTAAATGTCTGGATGTATTTTTGTTCTCTAACAGACATGTGATATTATATGCCTCTGTCTCTGGTGGTAGTGTACATTTGTGTTCATTTTGTATGTGTTTATTTTTGTGTGTTTTTATTGTGCCATATATATATATTCTATCTTTGAAATGTTATTAGTGTACAAGATAAACAGAATGAACATCGTTTAATAAGACTTTGTACAAATGTTGTACACATGCAATAACAGATATGAATCATACTTTGTTCAGTATGTTTAATTGTATAAAGGCATACTTATCATCTACTGCTGTTATAGATTCTTTATATTACATTGTGCTATTTATACCATATTGTGAACTGCTATAGAATATACTTACTCCCTCACCCCCCCCCCCCCCCCCCCCCCCCCCCCCAATGTGATAAGGGGCAATCCCATGGTTTTGTGATATTCAAAGAAATCCATGTAATCATTTACCAACCCAAATTAACATTTCTTGGTCATACCACCCTTATTTAGATTTATTTGTTATATAAACAGATGGAATTATCGTCTACCTCATTTTCATTCTACCTCTGTTTTTTTTTTTTTTTTTTTTAATCTAAAAGTAGATAAATGGAATTATAGTCTACGTCACTAATTATTCTACTTTTGTGTTTATTGTTTTACTGATTTGTGTCTTTAACTCCTCCCCCCCCCCCTCCCCCATTTCCAGGTGATGAACCACCACTGGGTAGAGGGCAACTGCCACGGCAAGTGCGACCGGTGTAAAAAGTCCATCAAGAGCTATGGCATCACCGGCCTTCACTGTCGATGGTGCAAATACACAGTAAGTGTGCATGACGGAACATGATTGCGCTATATGAGTAGCCACAATTATTATTATTATTATTATTATTATTATTATTATGATCTTCCCAATCAAATCAATGCCCATCAGCCAGCCAGATGCTTGGAAGGAATGCTCTCCAGGGAGTGGAGATGGTGCCCCCACAATGTGTGTGCACGGGTTGGCATCGTTGTGTCCTATGTGACCGGGGGGTAATGATAGTGTAAAGGGCTTTTGATAGAGATGATATTGTACTGTATAGATATATACATCAAACCTATTTTTATTATTATTTTATGATTGTCAGGACCTCATTTACTTGATGTTTGTGCCCAATTATAATAATTAATGAATAATTATAAAACTTATTATAATTGTTAGGTAAAATTCCACCAGAAGTTTTCCATATATTTTCCACACATTCCCCCGGTTTGGGTTATTTATTATTGTAGGGTATTTTCGTAGATAAAATATGAATTAGTTATGTTATTTAAAGTTGACCCATTCATTGTCTGAGGGATCCTCAAGGTCTCTGTACTATTAATTGTATGGGTATTACCAAAAATATAGTAGGGAAAGAGTTTATTTTGTGTTATTTTGTATTAAAGCGCCTAGAGATAATTATATATTAGGAGCTACATGTATATAAAATTGAATGTATTATTATTATTATAAAGGAGTATGTTTTAATTACCCATCATATTATTCAAGCACGCATGTAATGCTGGTTTCCTTTACGTATTGTGTTATTTCAATAAACAAGTATTTCCCTATTTATATTATAATGATGGCAGAGGGCACCAGGAACAAAATGGTCCTAGGTTCCAATTCCTGGTTTTGCTTTCACTTCGCTAATTTCTAAATTCATTCAATTATTTAATTGGGTTGTTTACCGATAGTTAATGTTATATGCCTTTTACATTAGTTGCTTTTAAGTGGTGTTAATGGTATCATTAATATTCATTGTTATTGAATCGTACACTGAAATTATAATATAGTTAATATTGTTCAATTCTGATATGAAACCAATCAATTAACCAGTGGCGTAGCTACAGGGGGGGGGGGGGGGGGGGGGGGGGTGGGGGGGTGGCACGTGCCCACCCCCCCCCCCCCCAATATATATTGTAGTTAATATTATTTGTGCCCCCCCCCCCCCCCCAACAAAAACACAAATAATAATAATGATAATAATAATTTGACAAAAACAATAGAAAACATATGGAGTCCATTTTGAAAAAAATAAAGAAATACATAAGGCGCGCCCCCGTAGTCAGTCCGACCACGCTACACCACTGCAATTAAGTGAGTTGTGATACAAGTACTCTCTCTCTCTCTTGTTTTGAAGGGTATGGAGATTCAATACAGGTGTATCTGTAAACAATAGAAAACATAAGGAGTACACTTTTGAAGAAAAAAATAAAGAAAAACATATTAAAGACATAAGATCTGACCTTTCTATCATGTTTTGCTACGAACAGCTCCGCAACAAACTGCGCCTCTGATATGAAACCCGAGTGCAATATATGGAAGCGTTCCATGATCTAATTTCATTATAATTACTTAATAGTAGTTGAAACTAAAAATTAGTTTTATTTTGATACTTTAAAAAGATTCTGTTTTATTAGTTGCCATATCAAATAAAACTTTAAATATTGTTGATCGTGTTTCGCTACCGACAGCTCCACAACAAATGTGCTTTTCACACGAAACCGGAATGCAACGTTCTGGAGAGTTCTGTAATCACAGTGCTTTATAGTAGTTGAACCAACTTTAAATTAGCTTTATCTTGAGAATGCGAAAAGATTTATTCTTCAAGGGTCTAGAACCATTTATGGACCCTCTATTCAATGCCATTGTTAAGTGGAATGCTCTAGAACGCCCCAATCAATACTGAACAAATTACCATTGTGCTAAGGTTTCTCAGGGGCCTTGCCAGCTACAGTGTAACACTTAGCTTCTAATCCCCCCATTTTTTGCAGTTCTGCAGACAATAGGGAGACTTCATCTCCTTCTGGAAAAAGACTCTAAAAAGCGGGGCCTTTGTTCAAATTGAATAGAAGGTCCAGAACAGGTTCTACACCCTTGAAGAATAAATCCCTTTAAAATATCCCTAATAATATATGAACATTAGTGCTATGTGAAATAAAACTTTAATATTGTTGATCATGTTTCGCTATACCGACAGCTCCACAACAAATGTCCCTCTCACATGAAACCTGACTGCGATGTTATGAAGAGTTCTTTTATCACAGTGCACTATAGCAGTTGAACCGACTGTACATAAGCTTTATCTTGAGAATTTGGAAAGATTCTCCATATTATATGAAAATTAGTGCTACCTATTTGAAATAAAACTTCAATATTGTCAGAAATATTCTGATTGAAAATGTGCCAATATCAAATAAAACTTTAAATATTGTCAATCATGTTTCGCTACCGACAGCTCCACAACAAATGTGCCTCTCACATGAAACCGGAATGCGACATGGGGGAGTTCCGCGATCACATTCTACCTCCAACGTCCATCTGCCCGGCCGTTCTGGTGAGTTGACTTAAAAATTATTTGATTCTGTAAACTCTTTCTCTTTAATAATGCTTGTCTCTATTGCATGATAGCTGTTATGCTATTTTTTTTATTATTAAAGGTACCTTAACATTAAAGAGAAGCCCATTTAATTTTCATCTGCTTTTTCTGGGCCCCGTTTCATCAAACTTTTCCTATTGTTGTAAATATCCAATTATTGTAACTACAGTAGATCAACAGCCAATCAGCACGCAGAAATGCAGCTGTTACCATGGTAGTTACAATCATTGGAAACATTTTATGCAACCGGGCCCTGGTGAGTTTTGCTTGTTTTAAAACAAAGTTTGATTGTAGCTCTTTAATTTTACACCATTCTGCATGATTGCTGCGGTGCTAAGATACAAAAAGGGGAGTCCCCATTTGTTTTCTCCATTTTTCGTTTGTTTATAAAATAATATAGTATATTACGTGTCATTTTCAACTTTTGTTTGAATTGACTGTACAGGCTATTTTGTAAAGTATATGGTGAAAAGGGAATTTTGTGTGTGTGGCAGTTTGTTCTGGTGATTGGCCACACGTACTGGCTGAGGAAGGTCTATTAAAGGCCCCTGCGATGCATGTTGGCATTGATCCTTTTTGTTTGTTTGTTTGCTTGTGTTATGCATGGATCATGTCATGTGTATTACTACATGTATATTCATGGTTCTGTTCCCTGGGCATCGATCATTACATAATACCTATTGTTTCAGCGGGGATGAATGAATCGATCAACCCCCCCCCCCCCCCCCCCCCCTCTGAACAAAAAGTCTTAACTACAGATCAACGCCCATGGTCTGTTCTCTTCCTTATTTGAAAGTGTCATCTCAGACATGCCAAGACATTTGTAAATATACTGTAGTAGGTTCAACTTCACATTACAGCCAAGTGTTGACAGATCAACAGTGATTCCAAACACTTTTGAACTTATCCTTGAAGAATGACGGTCTCAAATCATGTCAAATGAGCATTTTGTTTATTTGCATCTCTTCTAGTTATATTTAGTAGCTGTTTCG